>JARJDT010006738.1:0-12078 GCA_030264655.1 Leptusa sp. GC000079
ATCAACCGATTTTTCAGTAACCGCGTTCCAAAAGCAACCATTTTTTTCAGCAACCGATGTTCAACCGGAGCTTTTGGAACACTTAACCGGATTTTCGGTGGGATTCGGAACTCACCCTTAGAAGTGATGTTGGAGGCAAACAAACCAATGCGCTCATGATACGCATGATCCCTCCATCCATATTTACTCCGAGAGGAAACCAATTTGGGAACCAAGCGAAACCGGCTGAACACGAAAACAGGATTTGGGTTATTTTCGGAACGCACTTTAAAATGGGCCGATTGCAAATATCTACTATACTACTATAAGATATTTGGCCGATTGGTGCCGAGATGGCGCGTCTCTTCTTAACCTCCATTATGCATGTGTTTCTTGGCGGGTTTGCAGCAGCGATTCCAAGTTAAGGGTAGTAATTCTTAATTTTCTTTGAAATGGCTGAATCAAAATACAAAACTCTGAACATAATCCAGAGCCATAATGCACAAATATTCAAGACGCACCTGAAGCACAACTCGTTTATTTCAGCACTTTCTAGTTCACTTAATGAAAAAGTGAGTAACACTTTTTTCTTGCTAATTTAAAACAATTTATTAACTGCATGGGTAAAATTTATTTCTAGCTACCGGATGAAGAGCAAACGTTATCGGAAATTTCGCTAAGCAAAACGAATCTTCAAGTTTCATCAGCATTTCCATTCTCAAAACCTTTCCATTGGGAACCATCACCTGACAAATGTTTTCAACTTATCAGAGAGAAAGCTGAATACAAAAAGAAGTTAGAAAAGTACAGACATTTTTACGCGAAAGATAAAAACAAGCTAACACTAAACAGTTTACAAGGAAAGAAAGAACAATTAGTGAATGTGCCTCACTATTTAGTTGACTTGGCCATTCATGGGGACAAAAATCCATATTTTGATGGCGATTATGATTATTTCTATGCGGGTGGAAATTTAGCCAAAGTACATGTTAATAACGAGGATTTTTTGCTCTCTGTTCAAAACGAAAAATGTTTAGTTTTAACAAATTTACACAATGAAGTTGTTCAAGAAACAGAGATAATCAAAGCACCAATTTACAATTTAAAAACACATAATACAAATGACACTAGTTATGTTACATTAAGATCTAAACGCGAAATACAAATAGAACTTTTTCTCAATAAAACGTTTCATAATCAAGAGGTAAAAACAAAAACTATCTATAGCCAGAAACAGAAAATTCCTTACATAGACATTTCAATGCACTCAACAAAACTTGCCACTGCAAATGTAGCATATGAAGTGAAAATATTTGATATAGAAAGAAAAAATTCGGTAATTTCTAGGCAATTTGATATTGCCCATGACCAAACTGGTGATTTGTGTCAACTTGAACTTCTTACTTTAAATAATTTACTGTTTATGGACAGAAATAATATACTTTTAGTAGATTTACGTGACATAATCAACAATAATTTTCCTAAAAAAGCCATTCTTAAGAAAGGTTACTTCCAATGCAATGATTTATGCGCCTTTTGCAAAAGTTCCTTAGAAGCAAATTACATTTATGTTGCGTCGAAACACAACATATTCAAAGTAGACCTCAGAGAAATGCAAGTGGTGAAAAAGTGGTCACATTTACTGGACAATTCACCAATAGTTATAAAAGTGTTGCAATTGGCCAATGAAGAAGTTATTTTTGTCTCAAGTTTCAATGAAACTGTTTGTTTGCTTGTTGGGGGCAACAATCACATGCCTTTTAAAGTAAGTAATATTGCTGAAACTTATTACGATTACAAGTTACACAAAGAGTTTCTCATCAGGGAAGACTTTGAAGAAAGATTTAAATTGTCAACGACAGGGTTGGAAGTGCACAACTCGCAAATGTTCACTGTTAATTCAATAGGTGATGTCTTTAAACACATAATTGATGCCAACAATGTACTTGATCAATCACAATCAATCAAGAAACTTTCGAAAGAATTTATTGCAAAAATTCCCGAAAAACCCAAACAATTACAAGTTACACATTTGAAAGAAATGTCTGGTTTAAAAAGTATTCTCATGAAAAGGTGCAAGGAAGAGAAATTGAACAGTTATCATGAACCTAATAAACGATTGAAAAAATTTCTAAATCCAGAAATTAAGTTCGGTATGTACGATATGTCCACTATTTGGGCGAGCGAACGAGCTGTTATCGACACAAATGCTGTCGAAGAGCCTGAAAAGATTCGCATTGATTCATGGCTGGCGCAAAGTACACTAGCTGACATTATATTTGACCCCGTGCTCGAAGATATTGATATAATCGACGATGTTGTGATTGACACGAAATAAATAGCTTTGTACAAAAAGTTTTAATTGATACTGGAAAAATAAATAAATACAAATTAATGGACAATAATTATTCCACATGAATTATGAATCAAACAAATGAATACAGATTTGATCAAAATAAATCTCAGTTGATTGGTTAATTTTTTTTCTTGTACTTGGCTTTTGATGTGCTATACTTTCCAGAGTCTTTTCTGAATTTGGCAAAATTCCGTTTCCTTGCATTCGCATTAGTCCACGTTTTTTTAGGGGCGCTTGGCGCAGCAGATTGCTGAGGACTACCAAAACTCCATTCCTCATCACTATCAACATTATTAAATGCTTCTTTGACTAATTCCAACTCATCTGCTAACTCCAATTCGTCCAATTGCCGCCGATACTTCTGCGTGATGAGCAAAAACTCCTTGCCATACTTTTCGAAATTTGCCTTTGTGACATACTGCGTTTTCATGAACTGCTGTTCGTTATGCGGCAAGTTGTCAGCCATCTCTTTAAGCCCAGCTAAGTTCATAACCGACGACAAAGTCGACGCATTCATTGCGGCAAACTGCGCACATTTCTCGAGGAGTTCCTCATGGCATTTTATCTTAGTAGAATGTATCTTCTGAGTGTTGTCAGTTTTCGGTTTTTTTGCTGCGTTATTTGTAGTTGGCTTTGTCGCCGTTGATGTTGACGCCACAGCTTCACGTTCAGGTTCCTCCGGTTCTTCAGGCCAACTCGGCGCTGCCATTCTCGCCCCACTGGGTTTATTCACCGGAATAGTAATAACATTAGAAGCATCAAACACGCATTGAAAATTTGGTCCAGGTACGACGTAAATGATGGGAAACTGACCATAATTTTCTGCTTTATCTTGAAAGACTTTCTTAAAATGCAATTCTTTCATGATGCGATGCACGTCGTTCTTGTTCAAATGTTTCCCAGCCCCGTAATACTTATGCATGTTGTGTTTATTGTCCATAATTTTCTTGAGGCCCGACCCGCGGTACACATCCACATAGTGCAACATAGTGAAGTTGCGCCGCGCGTTCAGTTCCTTGACCAGCGTGGCCAATTCCCGCGACTCCTTGGTGACGTCCTGCTCCGTAACACTCCCGTAATTCACGCAGTTGTCGCAAATAGTGCGCCGGTCGCGGATGCACCGCCGCCGGTCAAACTTTTCGCCGAGATGCGCCAGCTGCAAATAGCGTCGGCAGTCAGTCTTGTTCTCTGCATACTGCGCCATTTGATTAATCTGATCGAAGTGCGCTTCGAGATTGCTTCGCTTCATCGACTTATCCATCTGGATGAGCTTCTGCAGCTTGATCACATCGCTGAACCTATAGAACAAGTAGGAATACGACAGCTCCCCATCGCGGCCGCCGCGCCCCGACTCCTGATAGAAAGCCTCCACCGATTTGGGCAACGAATTGTGAATGACGAACCGCACGTCCGGTTTATCGATACCCATGCCAAAGGCGATCGTCGCGCAGATCACGTGATACTCGTTGTTCATCCATCCACCTTGCACCTTCTCGCGCTGTTTGTCCGACAAACCGGCGTGATACGCCTTCGCCGTGATGCCCACTTTGCTCAAATCGACCGCCATCTTGTCGCAGTCCTTGCGGCTTAAACAATAGACAATCCCCGACATTCTGGTAAACTTCTGCTTTATCAGTTTGATGATGGCGTCTGTTGCACTGGCAGCAGTCTTTTCTAGCACCGCATACTTAATATTAGGCCTATTAAAACTACGTATGAAGGTTTTAACGTTTTTCAAATTGAGGACGTTCGTAACGTCCTGTTGGACAACATTGGTGGCTGTTGCAGTAAGGCACATAATCGGCGTTTTGGGGAAGTTCACCCGCATGGTCGTCAACTGTTTGTAATCGGGGCGGAAGTCGTGGCCCCATTGCGAAAGGCAGTGAGCTTCGTCCAAGACGACACGCGCAAGTTTGCCGCGCTTGTAGAGATCGCGCAGGAGGTCGAACGTCGCCGGCGAGCCAATTATCTTCTCAGGCGTTAGGTAGAGAACCTTCAGGCTGGGCTCCAATTGGTTCAATTGGGACATAATCTCCCTGTAGGTGGCAGCATTGATGTCCGCACACATATGCGCGGCGGGAATATCCAAGGAAGTCAGCTTATTGACCTGGTCAACGATGAGTGCCCGCAGGGGCGAGATCACAATAGTCACGCCAGGGGTTAAAATGGCAGGGAGCTGATAACACAGGCTTTTGCCGCCGCCTGTCGGCATCAACACGAAGCAATCGTTGAGCGTTAAAGCCGCGTTGATAATCTCTTCTTGGTTCGGGCGGAACTTCTTCAAGCCGAACTTTTCGTGGAGGATCTCGCGGAGGACCACCGTGTGGTCGTAGGTCTTCTTAAAGGCCGCGGTGTCATCCCGCCGGGTCTTCGCGTCTTTGTCAATGGGGACAAAGCGGTATTCAGCTTCAGGACTCAAATCCAAATCTAATTCTGCATGTGTCAATGGCTGGATCTGCACCGCCATCTTTGGACCAACATCGGATTTGACCCCAGTGCTGGGTTTTGATGGCCTAGGTGGTTCATATTTTGATGGTGCAACTCCAGGCGAATCCAAAGTACTCATATCGAAATCACTATCGGCATAATCATACTGGGTGATTCCACTCGGTGTTGACTTTACCTGTAGATGGCGCGGTGGCGAATCTAAAGGAGCGACGTTTAACGCTTGATGATAGATCTCGTTATCGAAACCCTCTTCGTCACTGAAATAAACCCTCGACGCACCCATTTCAGGTTTTTTAGGGACTTGTTGGGGTTCTTTCTTATTAGTGTTTTGAATTTGATTAGTTGACTGCACTGGAAGAGTTAAGTTTTGCGGCAATCTTTGAACTAACTGATTTTTGGGCAATTCCACTTTTGTTGTACTTGTAATTGGTTTCAATGAGTTTTGCTGCCCGAAATTATAAATTCGCGAGGGTCGTTTATCTCCAAACGTATAAATCTTTTTGTATTTCGGTTTTGGAGCATCGCTAGGAGCTGACAGTGATGTAGATGAAGTTATTCCACTGCTTGAACTTGAAGAGAGAGAAACAGTGGAATCTTTTTTGACCAAACTCAGTCTTTGTGTGTTTGGTTTTGATGATGACATTGCAGGTTGATTCTTGGGTCGTGTGTCTTCCCTGGGAGCAGGACTAGGAAACCCCAAAGTGGTGATGTCAAAATCATCATCGACATAATCACCCAATGTGAATCCACTTGGCATATTTGTTTCTGGTTGATTAACAGGATTCTTTTTTTGCTGATTTAGTGCTTCAGAAAAGTCTTCTTCATCACTCCAATTAATCGTTGATAAGAAGGACAAATCTTCATCAATTGTTTGAGGTTTTGAGCTGGTTTCTGGAATTTTTGAAGAATTGCAAGGCACATCACCAAATAATTCAGAAAAATCATCGCTGTTAGCTTTATCTGGAGCTGTTGCATTATCCTTAGAAGTAAGCTTAGGACTAATATCACATGAAGTAACGGATTTACTCTCAGAATTGCTCTTTCTGGTTAAGTTGCTAAGCCTGCAATTAATTAAAAACTAATAAATACTTGTTTAACAAAATATTAAGTGAAATGTTACCTTGGACTTGAAGAACTAGCCTTGTTCACCAACCCGACAGTCCTGCTGGAAACAATGCTCATTATTTCTCCATCCTTCCTGGCTGGCAAGTGACCATCTGTCAACAGCCTCGATTTCTTTGTGATAAAATCATCAAGGGCTGTCTTCTTGTCGTTTTCTTTGCTTGCGCAGTTCAATTTGCTTTTGAACAAAAATCGACTGATTGGACCACTTCCATTTGCCATTGTTACACTAACAATGTTTAAATAATTATAAAATGGAGGGAAAATCTCAAGAAAACACTTACTTTGATTAACTACATTTAACTACTATTATATAATACAACTAAGGGCAATTTTTAGGCACAGATTTAATAGATTAAAGATATAAATGATTCTTTGCGGTGTTTTTTCGATTTTAATGAGCAAATGCAAATCTAACCATAAACAGCATGAAGCTGCCATCTGCCTGCCAACCTATGCCGCCAACTGCCAAAAAATAATGGTAAATATGATAGAGAACGCAATATGAGAAGGACCTGCCACGTGACGTGCGCAAATGACGCAAATTCGCCCGTCGTATACAAGCGTTCGAATTAGTTCACGCGTTCAAATCTTTCGCGCATGTAAGCCACGCCCATAGGTCCTTTTTGGAATGCATCTACTAATGTATTGGGCATGCGCCGGCTGCAATGCGCAAATTGCTATACTGAAAAGTTTCAAAAGTTTGGCGCCAAGTTGGTACAATTTTATACTAAAAAAATTACACATTTTATTGCACTTAATAAACTCTGCCTCGCTCATAAAATAATACTAATATAATTTACCAAGATTACATCAAACTACAAAAAATGTTAATGTAATTTTTCAAACCTTTGTTAACAATTTATGCCTTGAATAAAAATACAAAACTACTTATTAACTTTTTCATTTTCCTGAGTAATTTAATGAAATTCAAAGCATATAAATTATTCTTTGCATTTATTATTCAACAGTAAATAAAAATGCATCAAATAATACACGTAACGTTAATATTTTCGATAGTTTTGGGGCAAAGCTCTGCAATTGGCGTAAGTTAGATAATTTTCCCACTTAAAAATAACAATTCTTGCTCTTTAGTGGGAACAAAACAAATACGATGTTATACTTGGAAGAATCGAAAAAGTTTTCCACAATAATTCGATCTTTAATTATTTTAATGCAGTGTCGTTCAAACGAGATCGTCAACGCTTTGCATTTAATGTCACAACCGATCTAAAAATTCGTGTAGATGAAACATCCGGAGTAACAATTTGCACGTAATTAAAAAAAATCAATTAATTTACCACTAATTTAATTACAGGTTTTCTTAAGAATTGAAGTTTATAAACAGTCCACAAATAACG
Source organism: Leptusa sp. GC000079 (assembly GCA_030264655.1). Classification (NCBI taxonomy): domain Eukaryota; kingdom Metazoa; phylum Arthropoda; class Insecta; order Coleoptera; family Staphylinidae; genus Leptusa; species Leptusa sp. GC000079. Next base: position 7,267 of record JARJDT010006738.1, read on the forward strand.
ATTACCGACTAAAACTGTTCTCGTTTAATTTTAATTTCTGTGATTTGCTCAAATCCAAGTTTCTTAACGTGTTAGAATTGCACGATAAAGATTACAAACCGATTGCGGGATGCCCATTAAATCCAGGATTTCTTCAAGCATACAATCAGAAAGTTACAGCAGTCAATTTCCCGCCAAACATACCATCAGGTGCATACCAATTGCACGTGCTATTACTTCTTGGCAAAGAAATCAAAGCATTGGACATTAAGATATATGGAGAAGTTGTTTACAAAACCAAACAATAATATTTGATATTTCTTTATTGATAGGTACAATAATAAATAGATTTACAATGTAATTAAACTAAGCATTAAATTTATTCTCTCGTACTTGTTGCTGTCTGACGATTTCCTGATTGAGGAGATGATGTTGTCTCTCGTGTTCATTGATACTCTCCGCGTTGAACTTATAGAATCCCTTGCAATAAAGACATTGCCAAAACTGGACAACATAAAACGGTCCTTTCGCCCGTTGTCCGTTCATATCAACCGTGTTGAAAATGTCAGCAAGCTTCACTTTCAATTCGTGTCCTGCCAAGTGCAAATTCAAATATTTGTGGCTAAACGACTCTTTGCAAACATTACATTGGACTTTGAAGTGCACACTATTGATCGGAAACTCTTTGTGTATGGCTGCAATGTGATATTGCAACTCGTGCACGCACTTCAGTGTAATCTTGCAATCTTTGCAGTCAATTGGTGTGCATTGTCTGCCGACCTCTTCATGAATAGCACGCAACTCAGCTGGCGATAACGAAGTGAGCAAATTATTGAGCACTTTACGTTTGATGATCGATTGCGACCCGTCTGATTGATGCACGGCTTTGATGTGACTCTTCAGACACATTTTGTTCGGGTATTGCCGATAACAAATATTACACATTTTATTCTCAAGGAATTCAAACAGCCGCTTGAGATTGGCTTCCAGGACTGTTTGACGCGGAGTGTTACCCGGCATCGAAAGCGCCATTAGAGGAAACGCGCCACCCGGACCCGAATTCGCGGCTGCTAACTGGGAGGACTGGGGGGCGATGCTAGCAATGGCCATGAGTTGCTCTTGTTCGTCGCTTTTGGGGATGGGGACAAGAGGAGCCTCGGTGGATGATGTGCCGCCATCTTGGCCATTTGGACGCCGAATACTTGCTTCCAATACAAAGCGTTCGATGTTTTCATAATCGGTAACATCTGTCATGAATGATTTGATGTCACTCTGAGAGGCAGTAAACTTCTCGCGAAGCTCATAACTCGTGTTCAGGGCAATTAAACATGGCTCGCAAATGCAATAGTTGATATCTAACAGATTGGCGTCCTGCAATTTCAAGTAAAATTGTTCAATGGGTTGCGCCCGAGGGGGAACTTACCACTATGGAAGCCATGCAAGCTATTAGTTTCTCGCGAATGGTGGGCAAACCATAGTCCAAATCGTAGACTTCTTTGAATGATTGTTTCAGGCAAATTCTACAAATCGTCATTGCGGAGACGTAAAAGAAAAAATTCCAGTTGACAGTAGTTTGTTATTTTTTGTTTCTGAAACTCACACGCAATCTTTTCAAATATTTATTTATTCAAACAAAATTTAACAAACTTATAAACCAATTAAAATTAAATAATTACAATTATTAAATAAGTCAAATCAGCAAAAGTTATAAATCGCTAAAAAAATCAGCAACGTTCGGCCGTTTGGAAGACGGTAGATTAAATTCCATTTCCCGTTTTTTATAGTTTTTGTTATGTTTGTTCGAAACTTTTTCGAAATCTTCAAAGTATTGAATATTCCAAAACTTAATATCATTATCGTGACTACTTGAAGCAATGAATTGCCCATTATTGCAGATATCAACGCGTTCAATAGACAAATCATGTTGGCCCACAACGCCCAAATGTCTATGCGGGAATAAATGACTTGCTCGCAAGACGCCATCCTCGCAAGCCGTCACAACAATATTCTCAGTGATCGGAACCAAAGCATTGACTGAAACTTTAGGCCCTGGGAAAATATCGCTATGCAGACCAAACTCGTGCCAGTTGTACAGATACAACCGGCCTTTAGACGACCCTGCTAGGAGCTTCGTATCGGTTCTGAACAGCCCCAAACATGTCAGTTCATCATCAATCTCTTCCGATTGCATCAGGAAGCGTCGCTGTTGTAAATCGTACGTTGTGAGTGAACCATCTCCACTGGAACACAGCAGATACTTGTTCGCCTCATCTGTAATAATATCACTAATATAATCTTCATTCTTCTTGAATTGCAATATTGCCGTGTCTTTGCTATCTCTCAAATCCCATAATTTTACGAGTCCGTCATCATCACCAGTTGCAATTAAGTTCTCATCCAATGCAGTCAAGCAGTAAACCGGCGACTCGTGGGCTTTCTCATAGAATCTTATCAATTTGCCGTTGGATACATCACTCAGCATAATGCTTTTATCCTTGGATGTAGAAAACAATGTCTTGCCATCTTCACTGAACTCAATATCGCGGCAAGCTTTAGTGTGCAATTCCAAAGATAACGCCAAAGTATTTTCGTCGTTTGTGTACTTGTACAAGTAGACATCACCAGTGATGGAAGCAATGCCGATGATGTCTTCGGTCGGATGGAAAGATATGTCCACTATGTGATCTTCACATTTAATCATGGGTGGGTGATCGCGCTCGCGTTCGTTTTCGCGTCGTATCGCTTTAATCACTTCATCTTCTTCCTCTTCATTGATTTGTTCATCGTCGCTGTTGTCCGATTCCAGGCCGCTTGCAGCCGTGAGATTTGGTGGTCCTGTTTCTTCATTGCTGCTGCTTGAATCCGAGTCGGAGTCGGAATCAGAGTCTGAATCGTGTGGTACATTTTCGTTATCCGAATCGTTCTCGGAACTATCACTAATACTTCTTTTATTGTAAACCATTTTGTTGTGTTTTCAAGATTTTTGATGCGACTTGCAGGACGTGTTTTTTAGGTTAGTAGGTTTTTAGCACGTGCGAATAATTTGGCGCGCACCATCAATATAGGCAACCCAATGTACAGACGTTGCTCGTTATCACAATACACGGTAGGATCCTTCAATTCAAGGCCCTTTCTCGATTTTCTTTCATCCGTGTCCGTCGCCGTCCTTCATCCAGCATCCTACTTGTTGCTTTTCTCGGCAATCGCAGCATCAGTTCCATACATGTCAATTACACTCGTTACCTGTTGTTTTGTTTGATTAAAATTAGCACAGTAGAAGGCTTGCTTTGAAATAATAATCAATCAGCTGCATTTGCGTCAAACACGAACCACCGTTTGTTTGCATTCTCACGCTCACGGCAACGGCACGGCAGCACACGGCAGTCTAGATGTGGCTTTTTATAGCATCGGACGTGTTTGCAGCGATTACCTGTTACCGTAGCGCGCACGTAGACGTACTCAACTTGCAACATTCCAGCGACTCAATTAGCGCAACCAGAACGGAAACATCTCGCGCTCGCAGGTAAATCAGGCATGAGAAAATCGCCAGTTACCGTTCAAGAGTGGCTGGATGCGTTACCAGCGCCAACGCCAATGCAGCAACAGGAGCAGCTACCCGAAAATAGAACGACTAGTCCCATTCAAATCCCTATGAATAACGCTGCAGGCACAGGGAGCGCCCGACCAAGTCTGCGACTGCTTGCCAGAGACGCGTCTTTTCAATCGGACGATTGCAGTCATTGCTCCAGTGTGGAGTCTGTGTTGGAGCTAAGAAAACCCGATCCAGAAGCGGTTCTTCTAGGATTGGGTTTTGGACCACCTACCAATGGGAACAACTTTTCTAGGATACCTTCAAGATTTCAACAGCCTTCTAAAGTAAGTCGAGCAATGCGAGTTAAGTCAGTTGAGACTTGAATCAGTTTCAGTTACTTACCAAGATCGATATCAATACATTTCTGGAACAACAGGGAGAACAACAGCAAAGCGAATTTAATTCAAGTCTGAATCTATCAAATTTGGGCAGCTTGGGCTCAAACCTCGGATCAAACCCAAGTTCACCTGCAAGAGTCAAGCCTACATTCAATTAATTCCTAGATTAGCATAGAGCGAAAAAAACTAAAGATAAATATTGATCATTGATATTTTTATAATCGATATGTTATCTATACACATCACTTTCCTATTGACTAATTATTGTGAAAAAACTTATGAATTGGACCAATTTAGATATGAATTGACTAACAAAACAAATTACGCTATTATTGTTAACTCAATTCTTGTCATCTCTAAAATGTATTCCATTTCCTGTGATTAAATGTGATATTTCAATTTTCTATGTAAAAAATGGTAAAAAATGGAGTGCTTTAAATATCACTTATCGCATGATTTTGCGTCGCTTGGGTTGGTGATAAAATTTCGGTGAAATATTCATTAATACAACGCCAACGTTATGACGTTGCACAGTAATTCGTGCTACGTTTGCGTAGTGTGAAAATAAGAACGGCATAGCATCAGGATTTGTGAGAGTCAAACAAAGATGCAAACGAACGATTCACGAATCACTTTTCTTGTGAATTCTTAGCTTTAATTAAACAAGTGACCAAAGATAAAGCCAAAGTTGGTATGTCGTCATCAATTTTACTCTCGAAATTGATTGGTTAAAACAACTATAACCAACCAAGCCACTCGAAATCATCTAATGTATGTAAACCAAACAATTAGTGTTTTCGAGTTCGCTGGGTTGGTTTCGGGTTGGTGGGGGTTTGGTTAAAACCGGATTTGGTATTACGTCACTACCATGACCAAAATGCTTAACCATGCTCAGCAGTAGGT
>JARJDT010006756.1:0-10031 GCA_030264655.1 Leptusa sp. GC000079
ACGGAATGCGGCAAAGGCTTCTGCCAGTCGCGCACGCTCGCCGTCCACAAGATCCTACACATGGAGGAGTCGCCGCACAAGTGTCCCGTCTGCTCCAGGTCCTTCAACCAGCGCTCGAACCTCAAGACGCACCTCCTAACGCACACGGAGCGCGCGTTCGAGTGTCCGCACTGCCTGCAGCTGTTCGCTTCCGGCGCGGATCTGCACACGCACCAGGTGCTCACGCACCAAGGACTCGACCTGACCAACAAGCCGAAGGACGGCGAAGAGGAGGACATCGTCGTCGACGTCGAGGAGACCTCGCTCGAGGAAAACCATTTGCCGCGCAAGAAGAAACGACTTGGTTTCTCGATTGAAGACATTATGAAACGATAAATTGGCAAAAAACAGTTAAAGACAGAAGAGACAAGTTGGACCAAAGAATATTTACCTCGTTATTTTACTTAATTAATTAAATTGAATTTAATTTAATTAACATAAATACATTTTAAGTTTAAGTTACCAGAATCAAATCAAATCAAAAATTTAAAAGTAGAAAGACTGATTAAGTTACCTTATTTTCTTAATTTTTAATTAAACTAATTAATTAACGAATTAAAACTAATTAAGAGCAGTTAATAATGAAAATTGTAAAAATGTAAATTGTTTATTATTTTTTCTTTTTTTTAAGAATAAAAATTATGTTAAAACTATTATTTCTTATTTTCCCATTATTTTAATTGTTCAATTTTTCTGGGTTGGAACAGTCAAATTTTAGTCAAAAGACTCGACTTTGCAGTAAACTACTGTCGGAAGAGAATTTTTGTTGCTATATAAAGCAGATTTTTTGGAATTTTTATAATGAACAGGACCGGCGTTATCTATTTGTAAGTAAAAATTTGTTTGTAAAACGTCGATATAGACAAAATTTATTTTTAAGGGTTGTAACTCCGCAGTGGTAAAAGGTTAATCAAGCGACTTCGAAAAATTCATAGTTAAACTACCCCTACCGGTTAGTATTCTCCCCTAGAATAATTTTTTTGTTTTTAAATGCTTGGAAAAAAGTTATAAACATTTTTTGATTGAGGAATTTTCAGATAGAATAATCAAGTTTAAATCTCTCCAAGATTAAAAAATGTACCTATAGAAAATTGCGGTTAATTTTCTTAAAAAGATAAGGGTCGGACTTATTTATGAAGAGTCCTACACATTGTTATTTTCTTATTTTTTTTACTCTTAAATCGCTTTCGTTTTTAAAAAAACATGAACTTGCTAGCGAGCATATTTTTTAAACTTGAAATTTTTGAAAAAAACGTGTCTGAATTGTCCAAAATAAAATAATGAGAAATGTTAGGAATGCAAATCAAGTTTGAAGGTAAATAACTCAAAGACCACTAATGTTGGCGAATTGCGCTTGATTTCATTAGAAAGACAATTTTTATGGCTACAAAATATATTTTTATAGGAATTTTCTCGTAATCAGGGTCGGACTTATGAAGAGTTTAACACCATGCTGTTTTGACTCTTTAAGAATCACAACAATCAAGTTTGCATGCTCATAATTCCCTAGGAAACAGTCCGACCAATCTGGAATATTTTTTATATAAAAGTACACTTAAAGAGCTTTCGTTTACAAAAAACACGAACTTACTAGCAAGCATATTTTGTAAACTAGAAATTTTTGAAAAAAAAATGCCAGAATTTAACAGACGAAAATTATAAAAAAAGAGTTATAAAATAATCAAGTTTCATGATTAATAACTCAGAGTTTATTAATGGTAGCGAATTGCGGTTAATTTCATTAGAAAGGCAATTTTGTTAGCCATAATAAAAAATTTTCTTCGAGTTTTGTCTTAGGCAGGGTCGGATTTTTGAAAAGTTTTATACAATGTTATTTTGAATCTTTAAAAACCACAACAATCAATTTTGCATACTCATAATTCCCTAGGGAATAATCCGACCAATCTAGAATATTTTTTATATAAAAGTACTCTTAAAGAGCTTTCGTTTACAAAAGACACGAACATGCTAGCAAACATATTTTTTAAAATAGAAATTTTTGAAAAAAATTGGCTGAATTTAACGAAACAGAAATTATAATAGTTACAAAAAAGAATCAAGTTTCATGATTAATAACTCAGAGACTATGAATGGTAGCACATTGCGATTAAATTCATTAGAAAGACAATTTTTCTAACTACAAAATATATTTTTACATGAATTTTGTCTTGGCCAGGGTCGGACTTACGAAAAGTTTTACACTATGTTGTTTTGAATCTATAAAAACTTCAAAAAATAATTTTGCGTACTTGTAATTCCCTAGGGAATAATCCGAATGCCCTGGAAATATTTTATATAAGATGTAGCATGAATAGTTTTCAATGTAGAGATGTTGGAATTTCATTGTCTGAACTCAAAAAAAACCGAGATAAAAAAAAGTTTAAAAAAGTGAAGTTTCTCTGTTTTTTGAGCGAATTAAACACAATTAAACAATTAACTGTTTAACTTCTTAGATCTGCGATTATTTACGATTCGAGATTGAAGCATTTGAAGATCAATCGATCACTTTAGACACTCGAACAAAGCCACAAACGAATTATTCGAAAAAAACCTCAATTAAATGCAATTTTCATTCTTCGCGTTGAGCGTTTTTCTCATAAGCCACTGAAGATGCACACGAGGAAGATAATTGCGCTCAAATTGTTTTGATCTCTTTGATTGATGCCTCTCCCCAAGCACCCAACAACTACAACATTCCTCGAATAATTCCCCACAAGTCGGTTGACAGCAACCGAAAATTATCGAAGAAGTTGGTGAGCGTTTAGGGGTAACGCCCGTGGCGCCACCGCAGATTATTGTCATGGTCGTGAGCATTCGCACACCCACAATTAGGAGCGTGCGCCCCCGAAACGACGATAATTATAGTGTCTCCCCCTCGGCGGGCGAGAATGCGCCGACGGACTCCGATGGGAACTGAGCTAACCACCCGCACACCCACTATAAATGCCAAATTGGGGGTTTCATGACAAACTTGCACCGAAACAACACCGAGAAACGCACGCTTTTTATCTCTTTTTTGTTTGAACGTTTTCTCAGGTTAAAAAGGTCAACTTTGAACGAGGATAACTCCACGACTGTTTACGATAAAAATTCCCGGTTAACTTCAATCGTTGCACAATTTTTTTTACTATTTTTAAATATTTTTCCAACATTTTTGGGCTAACCAGGACCGGAGTTAATTAATTTTTACAGAAAAGGTGTTTGTAAAGAAGCGTTGTACGTTAGAAGGGTTCTAACTCCCTTGACCCTTGTGCTTCATCCCTAGCCAATCTGAATATTTTTAGCTGAAAGTTTTTCTAAAAGACATTATAATGACATTATACTATCTTATTTTTAAAATTCTAAACGAACAGAGAAAAAATTAAACACTTGTTTTGACTTTGCTTTATTTAAAGTTTTCTTGGACTAATAAGGGCAACTTTGAACGAAGATAACTCCACTACTGTTGACCATAAAGATTCCTGGTTAACGTCAATCGTTGCGCAATTTTTTTGACTATTTTTAAATATTTTTGTAAAATTTCTAGGTTAACCAGGACCGAAGTCATTTAATTTTAAAAGAAAAGGTATTTTAAAGTGACGTTTTTCGAAAAGTGAACTTTGAAAGGTTCTAACTCCCTTGTGCTTCATCCCTAGCCAATCCGAATATTTTTAGCTGAAAGTATTTCTAAAAGACATTATAATGACAGAATACTATCTTATTTTTAAAATTATAAACGGACGGAAAAAAATTAAACACTTGTTTTGACTTTGCCATATTTTAAGTTTTCTTGGACAAATAAGGTCAACTTTGAACGAAGATAACTTTACGACTACTTAAAATAAAACTTAGAGGTTAACTTCAATGAATGCACAATTTTTTTGACTATTTACAACAATTTTTTCAAAATTTTTAGGATAATCAGAACCGGAGATATTTAATTTTAAAAGAAAAGGTGTTTTAAATTGACGTTTTTCGAAAAGTGAACTTTGAAAGGTTCTAACCCCCTTGTGCTTCATCGCTAGCCAATCACAATATTTTTATCTAAAAGTACTTCTAAAGGACATTATAATGATATAATAACATCTTATTTTTTAAATTTTAAACGAACAGAAAAAATTAATCACTTTTTCGACTTTGGCTTTATTTACGATTTCTTTGACTAAAATGGTCAATTTGAACGAGGATAACTTTACAACTACTTACAATAAAACTTACTGGTTAACTTCATTGAATGCACAATTTTTTTAACTATTTATAACAATTTTTTTCATAATTTTTTGGTTAATCAGAACCGGAGATATTTAATTTTGAGAGAAAAGATGTTTGTAAAGTCGTTTTACGAAAAGTTAATTTTGAAATGTTCTCACTCCCTTGTGCTTCATCCCTGGCCAATCGGAATATTTTTATCTGAAAGTACTCCTAAAAGACATTATAATGACATAATAACATCTTATTTTTTAAACTTTAAACGAAGAGAAAAAAATTAAACACTTTTTGGAGTTTGCCTTTTTTACGATTTGTAAGACTAAAAAGGTCAACTTTGAACGAGGATAACTTCACGACTACTCATGATATAACTTACTGGTTAACTTCATTGGATGCACAATTTTTTTGGCTATTTTTGGCAATTTTTTCAAAATTTCTAGCATAAACAGCACCGGTGTTATTTTATCTTGAGAGACAAATTGTTTGCAAAGTGTTGTTTTAAGCAAGGTCAGCTTTAAAGCTTTAATAACTCTCTATTGCTTCATCCCCGACTAAACAAAACATTTTTGGCAGAATGTACCTTTAAAAGAGATTACAATACCATAATAACATCCGACTTTTTTAAATTTTAAAAGAACAGAAAAAAAAATTGGAAAAAAATTGTCAAGCGAGTAATTTGATACGTTGAGCTTGTTGCTTGTTGAAGCTGAGAAATTGATTAAGTTGATTAAGATTGCTGTCACCTCGACTTGTATCTTCTTCTTCTCGGCTTTGAGTTATCAGATCGCGCATCAACACATCAAACATGCGGCTCGTGAGAACTTTTTACCTCTCTTTCAAATATTTCCTCTACTTCTTCGACTTCTTTTTAAGCGAAGTAGTTAAGTCGAAGTTTGAGGGCCACAATGCAATGACTCTGTTATTAAAAAGCCATCAGCATCAAGAAGCCATCGAGCATTGCGGATTCACCTAATAAATTCATTTTTGGGAATTATTTAATAAGTTATATCATTTAAAGAAGTTTTTTTTTCTTTTAGAAAAAACGGATTTTTTTCAAAAAATTCTAACTTCCCGCAGAAAAACGCTATCGAGTTGTTGTTTTCTGGAAAATAGAGATATTTAATTGGGAATTCAAGGAAAATTTACTCCAGGTGGCTGGAGTGACTCTTGTTAAGTGGTCACTTTTAAAACGGCTCTTGTTTAATCCCTTTGTAACTCTGGTCCAGCCCACAATAAAAATTCGTGAAAAAGGCTGAAAGTAGCCAAAAAGATTCTCTTTCGAATGAGCCTAACCGCACTTCGCTACCTGTAACCGTTTATGAGTTATCCACGTTCGAAGTTGACCTTTCTGGGTCGAAAAAACAGCGCCGGTTTGCAAGCGATTGCCGAAGCTGTTGTTGTTGGCGTTGTTGATGGCGATGCGAAGAAGACGCGGTGCGTTCGTTCCCACGGCTCGCGCTACACCTACGTAGCCTGCAGGCAGCCACGACCACGACGTCCAGGATCGTATTAGGCGGCGGTGTCGTCGTGACCCCTCGCGGCGCGCACCTTTGACCTCTTCACTTCACCCACACACTGCACCGCTCGACGACGAACAAGTTTCTGTTCTTTGTCGCCGGCTTCGCATGTTTACTTAAATCAAAAATACTACTTTTCTCTTTACTTAAAAAAAATTATCAAGTTACTTTTTTTTTTCTTTCTAGTAACAAATGCTCCACTTTATTAAACAAAAAAAACCAAGACGTTGATTTTACTTTTTTTTTTCTTTTTTATTTAATAAACTTTTTTAAAGAAGTATTCTTTTAAGTTTAAATTTCTTTTAAAATTCCTCTTTTGAAAAAAAAAAGTAATTAATTAAGATTTTGCAGTATTTTTTTTATTTACACTTAATTCGACCTTTTTCTACTAAAAAAAACACTTATTTAATTTATTTTGAATTTTTCTTATTTCAGTTTTCCTTTTTTTCCTTTATTTACATAAAACATAACTTTTCTCTCTAAGAAAAAAAAAATCGAGAAGTTAATTTACCTTTTAATTTCTTTATTTTTTTGTTAGAGACGAGAGAAAAGTTGTTGTGTTGTTGTTGGAGAATTTATGTAAATGCATTTATTCGATGATGTAGTGTGTTGACATCGATGCACTGTGAGCGGTCTCAACTTGTCCCTGGTCACCATCAACATGCGCAGACCCAGAGTGAATTATTAAAGTCACTGAGACCCCCGCCGACCAAAGAATCTTCGCTTTTAACATCAAAAATCAACCTTATTTTACTAGTGCTTTCTAGGGCTGCAAAACTCAAATTTGACTCACGATAACTCCTAAACTACGAAAGCTTCGAAATTGCAGTTGGTCTCATTCGAAAGAAAATCTTTTTGGGTATTAGAGCAAATTTTTGCAGATTTTTAGGATACGCAGAACCGGCGTTATCGACTTTTGAGTACAAAGTTGTTTGGAAAGACTCTTTTTTAGCCAAATCAAATTTGAAGGGTTGTAACTTTTTGGTGGTTTGTCCGACCGTTACAAAAAAAAATCTCTGTGATTGTACCCCTAAAAGGGAGTCTTTTACCCTGCAGAGATGTAACTTTTTAAAGTTTAAACCCCGCAGGAGAAAAATCTTTAATATTTTTGCAAGGGGAAATTGTATAAATTTTCAGTTAAAATAAGTCAAGTTCAAAGGTAAATAACTCCCAGACCATAAAAGATAGATAATTTTGGCAACCCGCATTATAAAGACTATCTTTTTGGTTATAATTTTCCATATTTTGCAATTTGTTGCTATCAGACAGGGCCGGACTTATCATGAGTATAACAAATTGTGTTTGTAGAGACTTAAAATTTAGTCAATTTTGGGCGGTTGTAACTTTTTAGTGGTTTATCCGACCGTTCAATAAAATAATCTATGTAAAAGTACCCTTAAAGGAGAGTATTTTACTTTGCAGAGATATAACTTCTTAAAGGTTGAACCCCTCTGGAGAAAAATCTGAAATATTTTTGTAAGTTAAAATAGCAGAAATTTTCAGTTAAAATAAGTGAAGTTCAAAGGCAAATAACTCATAGACCATGAACGATACACAATTCTGGCACCCCGCATTAGAAAGACAATCTTTTCGGCTATAATTTGACACATTTTGAAATTTGTTTCTATTGGACAGGGCCGGACTTATAACAAATTTATTAAAACTTGTTTGTGGAGCCATAAAATTCTTAAAGTTAACTTTGAAGGGTTGTAACTTTTTAAGGGTGCACTGAAACATGTCGGCAAAATTTCAGGGGAAAGTACTCTCAAAGAAGAGTATTTTACCATTTAGACATGTATGGTTTTGAGGTTTGAAACACTTAAAAAAAATTCTAAAACTTTTTGGTTTTTTAACAAAAAGGTGAAGGAGATAAAAGGGCATAAAAGAGGTGTCAAAAGGCACCTTTGTCATTCATTCTTCCAATTCTTTACAATTCTAATCGATTAATTCGTTTGAGTTGGAGTTGAAGACACCTGTTTGGTCCGTGAATGACTTGCAACCACGAAGAATGTTCATCTAAAACAAAACTCTTCTTTTCTTCCAAGCTGTCTTTTTTTCTCGTTTTTTTTTTGTTCGTGGTTTGTCTGAACATATCCATAAATATGTGAGTTATGAATATTGCTCGGTTGTGGTCGAGGCATTCTTGGCCGGTGATGGCGTGGCGATATTTTATCACCCACCGCCAACCGCCGATTCCTCGACTTCTTCGTCGCCCGCCGACAGTAGCCTGAGGCGCGCCGCCCGCTGCGAATCCAATAACTGCGCTTCCTTCGGCACAAGAGTTTAATGAGTGACACAGTCTGCGTCTTCGACTTCTTCGTGGTCCCTTTTGGGTCCCGTTTGCGCTTTGTCGTCCCTGTGGCTCATCAATCTGCATTTGTGATGGTTTTTCGTTCGAAAAACGCTGAAAACTTTCAAAATCGAAACCGTCCGACGAGTTAATGATTCGTTCGGACTCCCGCGGCGCCTGAAAATACTCGAGTTAACGAGGACGAAATCAGTTCATTAATAATCACTCATTCTTCTCGATGCATGCCGCTGTTAATTGCTACTCATACTGCGTACAACTTTTACACTTTAACTACTTTTTTTTCCTTGTTTTTTTGGTGTAAAAAAGTTTGAAAAATCATAGCTTGTTAACTAGGACAGGTACTCGCTTCAACTTTGCTGCTAAGTGAAGCTCTTTAGGTCTACTATTAAGCAAAAATTATCAAACTACCCTTGAATAAGCCAATTTTGGGTTACAACCCTTCAAATTTGAGTTAATGAATTTTAAGGGTCTACAAACACGCTTGGTTAAACTTGTGATAAGTCCGGTCCTGTCCATAAAAAGAAATTTGAAAAATACGGAAAATTATAGCCAAAAAATTTCTTTCTAATGAGAGTTTCCAGAACTTCCTATCTTATATAGTCTCGGAGTTATTTACGTTTGAACGTGACTCAGTTTCACTAAAAAAATTACAATTTTCACTTACAAAAATTGTTCAGACTTTTCTCTGAAGCGTTTAAATTGTAAAAAGTTAAATAAATAACTATAATGAAAAATATCGGTTAAAGAAATGAAAAGTTTAACCAAAAATTTCTACAATTGCAATAAACAAAAATATTTAAGATTTCTTTCCGGGAGGTTGAAACCGGAAAAAATAAATATCTTTTTGGTAAAATACTCCCCTTTCGAGGTATATTCAATTAGAACGCTTGCGGATAAACCACTAAAAAGTTAGAACCCTTCAAAGTTGACTTTTCTTAAATCGACAGTTTACAAACACCTTTTCTCTCAAAATTAAATAACTCCGTCCCTGTTCATACTGAAAATTAAGAAAAATTGTAGAAAATAGCCAGAAAGATTCTCTTTCGAATGAGCATAACCGCAATATCGAGTCTTTTGTGGTTGAAGAGTTATGGACAGTCAAAGTGGACATTGTCAGCCCAACAAATCTAATAAAAATTGAGAATATGCAAATAGTCTGTTTGACTGCAAAGCGCAATAAAATCTAAGTACTATGAGATGGCGCACGAGTCTCCGTGATGAACAAAAGCACTCTAACTTAGTGTAGTGCACACGCGTCTCTCTTGTCCGCCCTGTCTTTGTCCGTCTCTAGCACGTCTTCGGCTCTTGTTCTTCGAGGCAAGCGCGCGCGGAGCATTGGTCAGTGTCGCTCTGTCGTTCGCCAGTCGCGTGTCTCAGTTTTCCTCGAAAATCGCGAAAATCGACGCAGTCTGTGCGGAAGAAGAATGTCGGACTCGGACGAACTCAAGAAGTTGCAGACGGTGTTCTCGCTACAGTCGGCGATGATGTCCAGCCTTCAGCAAGCCGCCTTTCTGCCGGCGAACTCGGCGGCGGCGGCCGCCCTCAATCTGCAAGCCCTCGAGTCCTATCTCACCCTGCAGCGACTCTCGCTGACGTCGCAAGCGTCATCGACGCATTCCTCGAGCTCTTCGGCGACGAGCAAAGTCGACTTGTTGAAGCTGGCGACGAACAACGCGAATATCGACTTGACGGAAGACGTCGACTTGGCTGAAGAAGTCGAGGAGGATTTGGCGCTCCTCGAGCACGAGGAGGTCGCAACGACCGCGACCACTACGACGGTGAGCCCCGAAGTCGAGGAGAAGTTGTCGACGCCGAAGACGTCGGCGACTTCGCTGGTGATTGGTAAAGTGCAAAGACCCAAGAAGCAGTTCATCTGCAAGTTCTGCAATCGGCAGTTCACCAAGAGCTATAATCTCTTGATTCACGAGCGGACGCACACGGATGAGCGGCCTTACAGCTGCGATATTTGCGGAAAG
>JARJDT010006757.1:0-12664 GCA_030264655.1 Leptusa sp. GC000079
GCGTTAGATTTAGACTAGGTCAATCCGCTTTGTACAAACCCTTGTCTTACTTTGCTTCTTGTTCTTATTATATGTCAATCAATAATCTAATAGGAATGAGCACGACTCGTAGCCGTGGTGAGGCGAGAGCCACAGAAATGTATAGATCAAACATTGCGGGCTTCCGGTTTTCGCAAAACACGAATCAAAATCGCCAACACATCAACAATAGAATCTGTATAAATTAGATAATTGAATTAACATAGTGAATAATCCAGAGTGCAGAGTGCAGAGGAAGTTATTAGAATTTAGAAGTTCAAAGGTACCGCTATTCCAAATTCCTACACTACACTAGCGCTGCTGTAGCAATACTATTGCTAATGTAGTGTAAGTGCAATGAGTCTCTATGGGTGTGGCGTTGGCTCAGTTTTAAGCGAAATTTCACACTCAAATCCGCCATTTCGCAATGTATAACTATCACCAATTGGAAAATGCACTTACCTTCTATGTGTTTATTAAATTTGTCTTCGTCTTCTTTGAATAATTGATTCACAAACATGGAATTCTCGTCACAATATCACTAAACAACAATCAACTATGGCGGACACCGCCGGTTTCAGTGCGCTAGTCAAGTTTTTTTTCACTTGACTTGTCACCCCCTCTCTGGTATTTCTTCCACATCCGCAGATGATTTAGTGCACAGAGCGCATGCGCACTAGATCGATTCTGACTGCAGATGAAGTTGTCTAAAAATAACCGCCAATCACCGCGTAAAAATCGTAAAAATAATTCATTTCCAGCGCACAGTGTTGTGTATGATGTCATTTTTATCGTGTATTATTTAATTGAGGTCATTAATCAACTAGTCAACTTCGTTGAAATAACTTCGGAAGACACAAACTACAACTTTAACGAGCTCATCTAAAATGTTGTACATTTTCAATTGAATATAGGCAACCTTTCAATCGATTTTTGGTTTAAATAGTTTTGAAAACGCAACAGATGCATATTATTAATAATATTTCGAATAAAACAGATACAACTCAAGATATAATTTAAATTAAAATTGTTAAAACTTTTAAGAAGTTTTCCAAAGTATTTTTTATTTCGCGGTCAAGAAGTATTGTAATCATGAAAATTTCCGATATCGAGATTTTGATGAATCTCCTCGAATTGAGGTTTCCTGAATCTAAGAAGTGGTTTTTCGAGTGATGTCGGTATGTATGAATGTGCGTATGTCTATACGAAGTTTTAAAATGGGAATTACTCAAAACGTATGGACTTTACAAAAATATACATCCAATTTTGTAGAGATTTTTATTGTGGACAATTTTTGTTATAAATCACTGTTACCTCAAGTTTACATTTCATCGTCTAATTTGCCAGGATTGCCAGGATAAGACCGCAAAGTCATGTAGTGCCAACACCAATTTTTGTCTTTGAATTACAACTTGTAAATCTATCGCCCTCAGGTGTAGAAAAGCTGATTTACTAAAAAAGTTAATGAAGCTATTTTGATTTTCAAATTTTTCATTTTGATCATAAATTTTGAATTTTCATGTTATCATTGTCATAATCATAAAAATATGCGAATAGATAAATGGACACCTCAAAATAAAATAATACATTCTTGCAATTATTCTTGTAACTCTTTTCACGTTTTTTTCCAGCATTTCAAGCCAAACTTAACCTTCAAAAAATATAAACTTTTTCCTTCGTTACTCAACATTTCCGCATTTACAACTTTTACTACAACACTTATTATTGTTTTTCCCCGTTTTCTCTACATTTACAAATGTCTATAATTCAAGTCTACGAACTCTCTTTATAATCTCTTTTTAATTATATTTATAGAAAATGCGTTTCAAACAAGCATCTTTCAATTTATTGTTTTTGTTAACTACCCTAAGTTTTAATTTAGTAAATTGTGGAATATTTGATATGGTAGCATCAGTCGCATCTAAATCAGTATGTCTTTTTAAACAAGAATGCTGTGATGATAGCTCAATACCAGGCAATATAGCACGTAAGTTTGCGCCTTTATTAAACTAGTCTTAGACCTGGTTTAGCCAAGTCATAACTCATAGTCATAAGTTCTACTTATGCGAAAGTTGAAATTATTCAACTCTTATGACTATAACTTGGCAAAACCCGTCTTAACTAGACTTATTGCTCATTATTTTGATTGAAGAATTGCGATATGCATTGGAACAAAATGTCTTTGGTCAACATATAGCAATCGAACTAGTTGTGAATGCTATTGCCGCCCATTGGAACTCGCCCTATGCGCGAAAACCACTCACAATGAGTTTTCACGGCATGACAGGCATTGGCAAGAACTATGTTAGTCAAATTATTGCTGGGAGTTTGTATAGCAAAGGAATGAAAAGCAAATATGTGCATGCTTTCAGTCCTGGGATTCATTTTCCCGAGAAAGACGAAACTAATATTCGCAAATATAAAGTAATTCTACTTCATAATTGATTAATCAGGGCTTGCAAAAAATAATATCAAAATATTTAAGAAACATTTAATTATTTAAATGCAATATTTTAAATAGTTTATTTCAAATACTTTCTTCAAATTAATTTCGTAATTTTTTTTTTGATAAATTAAAATTTGATTTCAAAACAAAATAAAATAATTTTAAATTGACTTTATTTTAACATAGTTATGGTTTTATCCTTTTATGTGAAATAAAACTATTTAAATATAATATTAAATATTTGTATTTGAATTATATTTAAATAGTTATGGTATTTTTGAAATAAAACTATTTAAATATTTTTATTTCAATTTTTTTCAAGAATTCTAATCTACATTCTCTATTTGTCATTTTCTATTGAAATAGTTCTGTTTTTGTGAGAAATAAAACTATTTAAATAGTTTTTATATTTATTTTGCAAGCCCTTCACACAAAAAACAAACATATTCAAAAAGGCAATCGGATTAACACAATAAAAAAATCTTGTAGCTTAAATTATACAACGATATAAAACACTTCACTAGCGATTGCCCTAAACAACTATTTATTTTCGACGAAGTGGACAAAATGCCACCAAGCGTCCTAGACGGCATTAAAACAATGATCGATTATCACGAAAATGTTGAAGGCATCGACTACCGTCAATGTATCTTCATCTTTTTATCGAACACAGGCGCCAAAGATATCAATAATCACTTTATTTCACTATGGCGCGCGGGCAAGATTCGAGAAAGCATACAACTCAGCGACTTTGAGACGATGATCTCGCAGGGCGCCTTCAATGAGGAAGGTGAGAGTTTCATCTTCAAGCTGCCCCTTGTTGGCACAATCTGGCGGCTTGCTAAGAGCGTTCAGTCGTTTTTAGGTGGCTTTTATCGCTCCGAAACCATTAAGAACAATCTCATCGATCACTATGTGCCATTCCTGCCGCTTGAAATGGAACATGTCAAGCTGTGCATTCGGCTCGAGTTTAGAATTTGGGGAATCAAACAAGTGGGTGATGCTGTTACAGAGTAAGATAAACACAAGACGATATTTTTCACAATTTTTAATTGTTTGTTTTTTTAGGGAAATTGTGAATTTCATCGAGTGGGCACCATCGCCTGAGAATAAGTTTGCTAAGACAGGTTGCAAGAGGTTGAGTCAGAAAGTTGCCATCATTGCTTCGCGGATAAGTCGAGGATTTGGGCAGAATTTGCTGGAGGAATTGTAAACTTTAAAAAATATAAAAAATTGAATGGTGAAAAATGGAAATAATTGAAACTTGTGGAAATAATTTGTATGATTGATGGCTTAAAGCCCTTTGTACTTATACCTATTATATTTTATTAAATAAGTCATTATTTATAAACATTGCCGTTTTTTATTGATAATTTTTAATTTCTAGTGAAAAATCGTAGGTCTGTGCTGCCATCTATCGGTTGATTTGGTTTATAAATATGAGTTTTAAATAAAAATAATTAGTTCACGTTTGAAATAAATCAATAAATTTATTGCGGCAACCAGTGTTACAAAGATTATAAATTACGAAAGCACACAAAATCTTCGAAAAATCGCCAAGCAACAGATGGATTGTTTTTGTCAAATTGGTGAAAAAAGAACAACTTTACGCACTCGTCAACAATAACTATTATCAGTTTAAAACTTTTAATAACAGATGTCGCCATGTTGTTCACTTTTGAACACTTTTGAAAAATTTCTCGGTACGAAAGTGCCGCTATCTGTCGGTTTTTATCTTGACCTAATTTTTTTTAAATGTAAACCCTTTTGAAATATTTAAATAATAAAAAAATGCTCATGAGTTTTAATAATTATAATTAATTCGAGTATAAAATATTTCGATGGATTTAAAAAAAATGGCGGCAATTACTTTTCCAAAGAATTAAAATTATAAAGTAAACAAAAATCATCGAAAATAACCGCAATGCAACACGTTATAAGCAACAGGTGGATTTATGGATTGCAATTTAGGCATTTTGCATCCTTTTAGTGTGCTTTAGAATTCTTTTCATTATAAATTTATAGCATTGCCAACTTGCCATTCATTCAAATGCAAATTTAATTTGCTTGGTTCTTGGTTCTTATTCTTTTTTTTTTCAAAGCTTGGAAAAGGCGCAAAGTCATCAAAAAAGTGTCAGCTTTTGTGTGAAAAACGGTTCAACTGTTCAAGTTGAACAATGTTCGTGTCGACTGTCGACTCTGAGGGTCTTCGCAGGCGCAGGTAGAATTTCAACATCACCATCAACATTCGAGATGCGATTCGAGATTCAACAACTTGCTGCTCGTTGCTCGTCAAAGCTGCTTATTGCGTCGCTTTTCGTTGTGACTTGTGAACGGTTGTGAAGTTGTGGTTCCAGCATGTCTGGCAGCGTCGACTTTATTCGATTCAACCACACACGAGCACGACACACGTTTTCTTTTTTTTTACCTTTTTATGTTTTTATCTTGTTTTAAAGTTTTTTAAAGTTTTTATTTCATTACTTTTGTGAGAAATCCAACGCTTATCGCTTATCGCCCTAGCTTTCTTGTATCAAACTGTTTTTCTTTTGTTTTTTTATAAACAAATTTTAATTTGATATAAACAAAAGATAAAATCAACAAATGACACAGGAATATCGAGTTGCTAAGCAAATAAAACAATTGAAACTTATAACTGAAGGGCCGTTTACACTTTGCAACGAGTTTTTAAACAAGATTTTGTTGAATGTTAATTTTTTATCTGTTTAAAGTTTTTATTTCCTTCATTGCTTTTGTGAGAAATCAAGAATGCTTTTCACCCTAGCTTTCTTGTTTGAAGCTGTTTTTCTTTTGTTTAGATAAACTTTGATAATTTGTGATTCAACATCAACAAAAAACAAAGAAATATCGAGCGTTGCTAAGGAACACGCACATGACATAAACAAAACGATTGAAACTTATAATTTAAGATTCGTTTATACACTTGCATTTGTATATTTAACGAAAAATAATTCTGAAGATGCATTTTTAACAAAAATCGCGTTCAACTAATTACAATCAACCAATTACAAAAAGCTAAAAGTCTTGAATTGAATTGAATTTCTATTCTTGTCTTGAAATATCAAGGCAAGACATTTCTTGATATTCATTCTCTAATTTTTTGAAAAACTTAATCTTCAAGACAAGCATTTTTGGAAATTAACTCGGGAAATGTTGAATTCTAAGCTCGAGTATAATTTTCAATCCGCGAAAAGCGTTTTCATTGGTTGTCTAGTGTTGAAAACGACTCAGATAGTTAACTCGAGTTGAATTTATGGAACGCACCCCATCATTTATTAAATCAAATTTTATTTAATAAATGTTATAAAAAGTTAAAAACCAAAAAATGGTGTTAAAATGTTTGCGCAAACAGGTATGTTATAATGTATTTCTTGTTTGATTTCTTGATAAATATAATCTTGTCTTGTCTTGATTTTCAATACTGAATCTTGTCTTGATATTGTCTTGAATTATTTCGAAATCAAGACCAGAATTCTTCAATATCAAAAAGCATTTTCATGAAAAAAATTATTTAAAGAGTTAAAATATTTAAAAATTCTAACTATTTATAACTTGAGACAGTGAAAACGGCCCTTTAGCATTTTTTCTAAGTTAAACTTGAGTCGAAGTCGAACTTTGGTCGAGTTTGAAGCGTTCGAGAAATTGAACAAATCGGAAAACGAGCAACAGCAAAAAGGAGAAACGTGCCTCGGCTTCAACCTCGTACTTCGTCAACGGCTTGACTAAAAAAACATGACACACGCACACATATCACACATATGCACATCCATCCTCCGTCCGTTCGTTCGTAGCCATAAAACTCGCCATCTGTTTTGTTCGACTCGGAATGAGAATCGTTGAATGTTGAATGAAAAGCAAAGCAAAGCGCGCTAAGCCAAACGCAAAGGGAGCGACGCTTTGTCTGGCCTCGCTGGCTTGGCGACAGCCTGTCTGGCGTGACCGACCGCCATGTTGCCGCTCCAGCGCATTCCAATCCAATATTTCCCGCAAAACACCGCCAACCGCCACAAATTGCACTTAAAAAACTCAACAGAACTTCAAACAACGTGAAAACTCATTAGTTAACGGCGTGATTGGCCCGCAATAACGCAAAACAAAAGGAAAATCAACAACGCGGACATGTGGCAACACTGTAGGCAAACTCGTTTCACAAACGGATGTCGGCGCCTCCCATAATCACATTCCGCTGCAATCGCTGCGACCTACGCCGTCCCACACGAGATCGACAATCGCACGTGTTAGAAAGAGATGGAAAGTGCGACGTACGTCTCAGGGGTACGTTACACAATCCACTTCAGGTCGGCTTTTGATGTCGGAGTTTAGTCAGCGAGTAAAGTGGGGGCCCTGCTCTCCGACTGCGACTCTAGAGAGAATCGCTTCGTGAAAATGGTCGTCGTCGCTGCACAGCAAGTGTGAAGTTGAAGTGCCTGTGTTTAATGTCGTTCGCGTTATCAAAAAAAAACGAGAAAAGTGCACAAACGAAGTCAATTGCAACGCACCCAGTCGGCTAGCAATTTCGGAACGCAATAACAATAGACGATCGAAGTGATTCGCGAGTGCAGAACGTGCCTTTCTATGGTATGGTGATGGTGATGGCGCACGGATTGAATTCGACGGCGATGAAGCGCGGCCCGTCGACGGTGGCGCGAGGCGCGCACAAAGGCGCCTCGACGCCAACCGCCGAGAACACGGCCAAGACTGGGATCGGCTCGCGGCGCATTTTTCCGCCGCACTTCAAGCTGCAGGTGCTCGACTCTTATCGAAACGACGCGGATTGCAAGGGGAATCAGCGCGCCACGGCGCGCAAATACGGCATTCATCGGCGGCAGATCCAGAAGTGGCTGCAGGCGGAGGCGAATCTCCGCAGCAGCGTCACCGCCCCAACGACAGCGAGTCCTGGTGCGAGTCCTCGTGCAGTGAACAACAACAATCAGAGCATCTGCAATCGCAACGTCCTGGGCGATGTGTCGTGTGCGGATAGCAATAAGAGCGTGGCTGTGTGCGTCGTCAATGTGGCCTTGGAGCGGCGCAGACAGCGGGACGACGCGGCCGGCGCACGCGCAGACATTGCGTCGCCGCGGGTCGACGCGAGCGAGTGCGAGCGCGCCGCGCCTGTCCCACTCCAGCTTGCGGCACTTGCGCCAGTGGATGGCCCACAATGCGGCATGCCGATGGATTTGTCGGTGAAAAGAGCAACGGGCGCCGCGAGCGCTAGCGCACCTGTGTCTCAGCGGCAACGGCATCCGGCACCAATACAGGCGCGCGCGCAGGCGACGCTGAGTCTGCCAGCGCTGCTGCATCGAGACTGTCGGGAGCGTTCACGCTCACGCTCGCCGCACACGCACACGCCGTCGCCGACGCACTTTGGCTTTGGCGGGCGCGAACCGTACGTTCCCAATGTGGCCGCCTCGTCGTCGTGCATCGATGAAATATGGGATCTCAGCATTCAGCAGCATGAGCATAAGAAGCTGCACGTCCCACATGCGCCGCCCCTGGCGCTCGCGAAGCCTCTCTTCAAGCCGTATCTGCTCGACGATGACGACAAGACGAAGAATAACAACAATTGCAGTGCGACCAACCTCAACCATTTTCACACGACCAACACCTGTTTTAATAATGGGAACAATGGGAATTTTTACACTGCTTTGCACCCCCCGACGAACCACGTCTATGAGAATATGGATGTTGGCTACGTGTATGATGAGTCTGGGGTGTTGCAGCCCGCGACGCCTTATTTGCGACACGTTACGCCGCACTATCCCCAGCAACGACACTCGTATAGTTTGAATTTCAAGTTGCGCGCCATCGACAGCTACTACCGGGATGAGTGCTGCAAGGGGAATCAGCGCGCGGTCGCGTTCAAATTCAATATTCATCGCCGGCAGATACAGAAGTGGCTCAAGCAGGAAGAGGAACTCAGGGAACGCAACGAGCGACATCTACATGTCACGTAACACAACACCAACGCAGCAGTCATGCTTACTGTCTGACATTTTGTGTTCTTTCCCCGGTGGGACAAAAAAATGTCACTCAACAAGTGATAAAAATCTCAACTAATTTAACATATTACGAGTGCCTTGTATTATATGAAATGACAAATATCAAAAGAAAACTTTAATATCACATGTGCCAAATATATTTGGAAGGTAGCTTTTTCATGTTCATGGTGACCATAGATTATTAAGAAGGAAAGATCCATGACGCATGACTTCGTATGCAATAATTATTTTTGTAAATAATTTAACTTTAATTAATTATTTCTAGGTAGTTTTTTTAGTAACTGATATGAAGAGTATCACGAAATAAATGTCTTCCCAAATTTCTAACACGAATGCCATATTAAATATTAATTCTTAGATGAAAGACTACTCTCGAACATATCATAATCAAAAGGAACTTAGAAAAGCAAAAAAGAGATCGAGAAACGGCGAAAATCTAAGTTAGGTTGCAATTTAAACTTGAAATGTGATTGTTATACACAAATATTATGATTATGAATATTACAATATTAGATTCTATAATGATAATGAAGAAACAAATGATAAAATTATAAGTAGTTTTCTAAGCGCAAATATACATTATATAAATTATATTATATACAAATACAAACAGAATATCTAAATATTTCTATTAAAATTGTACGCGTTTATTTTTAATTACTTGTATTGATTGATTGTAAATAATCGCATGAAGAAAAGAGTTGTGACAAAAGGCGAAGGAAATTAAATGATGATAGAGGAGTGCAACTAAGTGCAAGTTGATCTTGACACTTGAATTTGCAAATTTGCACATTGCAAACCTTTTTGTATAATAAATTTAAATATAAAGATAATGCGTACTTGTTGTACACAAACACGACTTACAAATAAATTTATATTAATAATGCTGGTCTTGTTTCTTATTTTTATTTCTGTTTTTGATATTTCAGGATTTCCGATATTTGCAACTGTTGCTATTCCGAAAGTGTAACATTATGCACATGTTCAAAAAAGTATCACTAGTCTAGTGACTATATTGGGAAATTTCGTTTGTTAAGTTGGTACTACTAAACTACTAAATATTGATAGTTACATGTCAATCGGCGTGATTTCATTTTTAGTGCAAAAGAATTGCTGAACTAAGGTAAGTTGTTTGCTTGAATTAATAAAAGCTTTAATTTTGTATAATAAATTTAAATATGACGATAATGCGTATACTCGTATGAGTCGTATGCACACAAACACATTATATTTGTGCTTTGATAATTCATAATTTCTAATATTTGCAACATTTAGCATCGCGAAATTGTCGCATTATGCACGTCTACTAATAAATGACGTCAATCGTTTGTTTATGCACAATAATTCATTAAATTTCATTGGGAAAATTCGAGAAATAGTAAAAGCGTTTGTAATAATTTTCTCGTAATTTCCGTATTTTCCACATGAGTTTGTGTGGTTTGTGCTTTGTGCGAATTTACACGCGAATATGCTATTTACGTTGTGTCTTTTGTTTGTTGCTTGCCAACAAGTAGCTCACGAGTCACGCTCATTATTTTATTTTATTTATGCGCACTCTGCACTCAAGATCTTTATTGGTGTGCGTTCGCTATTAAAAACTATGACATAAACCGACTAGCAAAATTACGAATAGCAAAACGCAAACAGCTGATTCGAATTGAGATTGGCATAGTAGATAATATTTGTTTTGGCAACGAGTTTGAACTCATGGTTATTATTGTAGGTATAATATCGGTTCGTTATCAACAATAATTTTTTTATAGGTGCATTTATTGCACAAGTTACACGCGTGAAAGATAAATAATCGCGATCGACCAATTAGATAGACGGTTGTTTTATTGAGCAAAAAACTTACCTCTTCAATTTTCGAGTTTTTAAAAATTCATTTAAACAACAAACAATAAATCCAAAGAAAAATTGCAAAGTCAAAAATTTTCAATGCTAATATCAACTCTTTATTATAATTTGTAAATTTGTATCTTTAAAGTCATAGAATATTCAACGCAAACAAGTTAACATAAGTAAATGTTAATGAACTAATTATCTAATTATAATTAAGTATAGAAATTTTATTACAAAAATTAACAGAAAAATCAAAGAAAATGAACATGTTAAAACTTAAAATTAACGTTTTTTGTAAATGCAAGGAAGAAGGCTCATAGTGGGCAAATTCTTCTTGCTCTTAACAGCCTTCACCTTCCGGAAATCCATGAAATAGAAGAGATTGTAGTTGTAATCTTTGTAGAAGTTCTGGAAACCAAAACGCTCGACGCCTGCAACAAACGTCTCCACTTTATCGAAGCGCGATTCCACTTCGGCTATTTTCAATATTCCCCTAAACAAAACAAAATAGCAACTTTGAAAACAAAATGGCGACTAGAAATCTAAATTTGAAAATCAAAAACATTTAAAATCGAGAAAACTAAATAGCGACTTCGAAAAATTGACTAAAAGGCGAAATTAAATTCGAGACAACAAAATATTGAAAAACTTTAAGAAATAAAATGTTAAAATTAAGATGGCGACTAGAAATTTAAAATGAAGACGACTTCAAAAGATGAAAAATTAAAGTTTATAAAGTTAAATAAAATCCAAGATGGCGACTTGTGACCTACCCAACTTTCAAAACGCGATTGGCTTCAATAATGTAATCCTGCAAGTTGGTACCCATGAGACTGAGACAATAGACAGCCACATCAACACTATTAGCCTTCAGGGGTACGTTCGACATATCACACACAGTGACGCTCGGATCATGCGAGACTAAGTCGAACGAATGCACCGTCTGTTTAACAGATTTCGCCAGTGTGGCATCACCGCATCCAAAATCAGCAACAACCAAATTTTGGGGCCTAAAACACACAAACACATTGAACACCGAATATTTTCAGAAAAAAAGTAAGGAACAAATAAAAGAAAAAAAATTCGGAGGAAAAAAAAATTGAAAATTTCGTACATTTTTTGAATGCTTGCGATAATCTTCGTCAGCGGATTCATCGGCCATTTCTGGACCTGTTGTCTGTAGCCGTCATGATAAGCATCGAACGCTTTCGGATCGTCCGCAAAGAGACGCACCGCATCGTTGCTATCCTTCGTGTAGAGTTCCTCGTTAATGTACCGGAAACGAGCCGATTTCAGCTTGTTCAGCATGCGTGATCGCAACGTATCCGGTGCTTTTGCGGTCGACGCAGACGCGCTCGCAGTCGCGACCATTGTCGACAGTTTTTTGCGTATCTTTTCCGTTTTCCTATCAATGGTGCTAGGAGCTAGGGATTTCTGGGGACTTTTGTTTCCCGCCTGAATTGCCTTCTTCAAAGGTACTTTATTCCCTAGCAAAGCAGCGATTTTAATTTTGTGTTTGTTGACTTTCTTCGGCTTCTTCTTTGTGATTGCTTTTGATGCGGTATTTAAAGGCAATTTCGTTTTATTCGGGGAACTTTTAGGTTGTTTTTCTAATGATATTTTAATTTGTTTTTCTGGTGATTTTTTAGTTTGTTTTTCTGGTGATTTTTTAAGTTGTTTTTCTGGTGATTTTTTAGTTTGTTTTTCTGGTGACTTTTTAATTTGCTTTTCCGGTGATTTTGCATGTTGTTTTTTAACGGTTTTGGACTCAGTTTTTGGTTGTTTAGTAAGTTTCTGGGGACTTTTAGGTTTAGCAACAGGTGTACCAACTTTCTCCGTTGACGTTTTAGGGACAGCGCCATTTGTTATTTTTGCACTTTTTGCGCTTTTAGCACTTTTTGGTGATGTAGCACTTTGCGGTTTGTTTTTACGGTTCCTTGGCGGTGGCTTGTCATCTTTTTTCGACTTCGGACTGTCAAACGTCAATTTCTTTGGACTCGGAGAAAATACCCGCTTAGTCGGTGTCGGAGATTTGGCAACACTGCGACCAGCCCACAGCGTCTTCGCAGCACTTTTGACAACCGCTTCAATTTGTTGTCTTTTGATGGGTGTCTTTGGGCTGCCCTGGGTCGCTTCAATTGCAGCTTTTTTCTTAAGGCTCTTTGGCGATGACTTGGCAACACTGCCAGGCTGCTGTTTCTTAATCGCAGTTTGTTGCAACTTACCCTCGGGAAGTCTCACAACATTCACTTTCAGGGTCTTTGCAAGTGTTTTTTCTAGTTGAGGTACAAGTTTAGCAACACTGCGCTTTGGGCTTGAAGCCTTAACTTTCTTAACTTTA
>JARJDT010006760.1:0-13465 GCA_030264655.1 Leptusa sp. GC000079
GTTAACTTTACATTTGCGATGAATAAACATTTGATAAACATAGATGGGAAAATAATATACAGCGAGGGTTTCTGAAACTGAATACATTGAGATGAACAAGCGGCAAAAATTGTTTCCTATTGCTGTTTCATCAAAAAATCACACTGTATAGTTTTTACCAAGAATTAAGAATGTAAAGAACAATGAATTAGGAAGTGAACGCTACTTTTGTTTTTTGTTCTGTTTTCATTTTGAGTGATTAATGTTATTAAATGAAATTAAGTAATATCGTGACTCATCATAAACTACTTAAAAAGCTTTGAAGTTGAAACAATTTCAAATTATATGTATAATTGGTTGCATGTTTTGATCTGCAAAAGTCACTCACAAAACATGGATATTTGACAATAATATGCAACCCACAATATTTTTCCATATTGTGGGTGTTGTGAATGTTAGCGCGGGAAATTCAATTTGGAATACTTATTTGGAATCGCGCGGTATTTAGTCTGAAATTAACTTAAATTTAATAGAATTGTTTGTTATTAAAGTTGCAAGTTCTAAGTTAGTGAGAAGTGAAAGTAAGCGTAAGCGAAGGCGACATTATGAAATCTGAAATGCGATCACTTAAAAGTTATAAATCTTAAAGTCTTGAAGAATACGGAATAAAGAAGTCAGCTTGCTCGATATGTTAAGAATTGAGAGTTCACAAGATCACAAGACTCAGCTGTTATGAGGATGTGAACTTTAAAGTGCCTTTCACATTGCCATAAACTTCGCAACATTTTTAAACGAAAAAATAAAAAATTATAGTCTAATTATATATCAGTATAAGGTTTTTCTTTTCATGCCGATTTTCCGGATGCTTTTATTTTAATTATTTTTATAATTCTTCACATAAGTTTTGTTATTTTATTTGTTCTTCCTTCATAACTCTTAGCGTAGAACTTTTCAGAAAAAGAATAAGAATACAAGTGTCGAAGAATACGAAGAACTTTGAATCTATAAACTTTGTTTTCGTTGCCTTTTTGCGTTGCGAAACATTTGCTCGAATGAATTTTCCTCGACACCTTCTTACACAATCCTATCCATTTTGGTGCATTGGATTTTGAATTGGATAAGTTGCCTTTTACATGTGCCAACTTTTTCCACTTTTCTAACATTCTAACTTGACTTTGCAAAATATCATATATTCGACGTATTCGTTTTATCGTTCGAAACTTTTCTTCTGAGTCATTCTAATTTTGCAGGAGCAGGAGAAGAAGTTAAGTTTTTCATCTTGCATTTTTGATATGTATAATTTTCTCAACGTACAAGTTTGTAAAATTATAGTACGGAATACAGGGAATTCCAAAAATTTTTGTATGTTTGGAACACCCTGTATCATACAATTACGATACATTTGCGGTAAATTTTTTCAAGTTCTGTAAAGTTATTTCTTTTTGTTTTATGTCGACTAGACTTGAATACAAAAATACAAGATTACTAATGACACAAAGGACTCTCGCATTCATGACTTTTTATTTCGCCATTGAGTCCTTTTAAATTTCCATTTATTTAACTCCCTCATTTTCTCTGAGCCTTATCATTTAACTTTTTATTCCACATACATGTGACTACCAACGTACTCACATATAAGGGGCTTTAAATTTTTTATCATGCGGGAGTTTCATTTTTATATTACCCACATTTATACTAAAGACACTAAAGTAAAGCGCTTTTTGTTCTTTTATACTTAAAAAAATCATATCATTAATTATCAGTTTAAACAGCACGATTTTACATGTAAAAAAACAACAGGAAGCAAATTTCCCAAGACTTTGCCTTAAGCATTATTTCCCTTTAATCTTTTTGTTGTAGGGCTTTCGTTTTATTTGATTTGAATTCGAAGTTATACAGATAGATAATATGAAGAATAAAACGTATAAAAATTGCTTTCATCAGCCATTTTCGTGCTGACTTGTAAGAAGCTTCTTTGGCTTCTTCTTTGGCGGCTGCAAATTCAGAAAATTAAGTTAGCGTATGGGCAAGGAAACTTACAAGCAGTCAATTTACTGAGACGATTCACATATACACTTTGTTCAAATAAAAATTATTTCCCCAGAAAATTTCGGCAAAAAACAAACGTTAAGAAAATACCTCGGAAAATACTTTCAATAAATATAAAACAAATAAAAACACATTCACGAAAAGGTAAAAGACTGGTAAAAGGAAGGTACGGTAGTACTTTAAATGGCAATAGGAAAACACAAAAAAACAAGGACGATTGATCAAGCACTATTGCAGGAAGAAGAAACAGATGCAAACATTCCCATCCTCTAGACTTTAACGTCGAATATTCACATCCTCGTCCTTACAATCCGAATCCTCCTAGATAGTCCCAGTCTTGAGTCTTATAGTCCTGTCTGCGGATGGAATGAAGCACAAATGAGATTCGTCCCCGCATATAAAGGCGCGTCTATCGTTTCCTTTCGAGTTGTATCCTTATTTCACCGACTGCTTACTGTTTTACTCGGCAGACATAAAAGTAAAACGACTAACGAGAACGGATAAAGAGTAACTAAAAGCTACAAGCTGCCAAGTGCACAAGTAGCAAGTAGGGTTACTGACGCAAGTGGCATCCCAGCAACTGTTGAGAACTTGAGGGGCTGCATTTCGCCATCCTCCATTCCAAAGTGTTGCAAAGGAAAATGTTGACTGAAACGAAGCGACAACCCCGAAGCGTTCAAGGTGCAAATGTGTTACAAATGCAAATAATAAATGTGTTTAATGAAATTTGAAAATGTAAAGTGCTGCTGTGGGGTGGGGGTGAATCTTGTTCAAGTCTGAATAAGGTGTTAAGGACCACAAAATAGAATCTTTGATGAAACATGTAAACCCAAACATATTCTTTGTGTACATTAATTTATTCAAAATGTAAACGGTGTTCAGAGCACCCTGTATATGATTTATTTAAATACCTTTATATTAAAAACTCATTAGAATGAAATTATTCATATTTCGTCCTTTTGCATATTATAAAATGTAAATTATGAGCCGTGTCATTTTTATGCAAAATTTCTTCTGTTATCCTGCAATATTTTCCAGACTCACACTTTGGACCTTTTCTTTTCCTTATGTCTTCTTAGTCCTTGTTACATGAAAATATAATAAGAGGTACATCAAACATAAGGATTACGTTTAGAATATTCGGATGATAAAGGATAACTGTTAAAGATAATGGAAGGTCCTGCGCTAAATATTGCACATTTCATATTTTAGGTTAGTAGGTTTTTGCAGACCGAGATAATCCATTACCGAAAAGTGGAATAATTAATGCGCCCGGTACTATAGGTACTAAAATAGTACATAGTGGAGACGATAA
The DNA here is from genome assembly GCA_030264655.1 of Leptusa sp. GC000079. Taxonomy (NCBI): domain Eukaryota; kingdom Metazoa; phylum Arthropoda; class Insecta; order Coleoptera; family Staphylinidae; genus Leptusa; species Leptusa sp. GC000079. Next base: position 3,344 of record JARJDT010006760.1, read on the forward strand.
AGTCTGGTACAATTCGTTATCCTGCACCAAGCTGTGCCTGCAGCGTGAGCCGCGCCAGGACGTGGTGCACATGTTCCACATTTTCTTCTTCAACACTTGCCACTTGCTTCATTGCCATGTTTATGCATGTTCCTTGTTCCCTGTAGACATAGTCCTAGTTTAGTCCTAGTTTAGTCCTTGTTGGTAAGAGTATGGGACCTTGCAGTAGATGCGAGGAACAATGCGAAACTAGGTTGTTAGCACTGCAAGACTGCAGCTAAATTCTGCAATCTACAATGAACTTAAACTATAATTTTCTTCAGCTTGATTTACTCCCGTATGTCCTTTACGAGAGCTCTTAACTTTACTTATAATAAAACGGTATGCTCATGACACATACAGGGTGTTACAATATCACAACAATAGTTCTAATGCTATATCATAGATTTTGTTGATTCTAAAATTAGTGGTTTCTCTTGATATAAATTTTAATGTAATTTGAAGTCAGGCAATTAAATTTGCCTTTGATTAAATTACGATCCTGTATAGTGCAGTGTTTATGAGCATTATGTTTGAATTTTGGCATTTTGGTTTGCGTTTTGAGACGTCTCCAAGTCTCAGCTTATGAATAATAAATACGACAGCGGTATTCATGCATAAATATTATTATTCAAAACTGAACCAGCAAACGCCGACCAGAAGAACGACGACAACGTGTTTTTCTTTTCAGGACAAATAGGCTAAGCCAACTTAAATTTTGTTTTTCTCGACATAGTCGACTTTAATTTGCTTTAAAAATAAAAAAGAAAAAATATTTTTCTTGTTTTGTTTCTAATTTTCACCATGATTTGAAGCTCAGTGGCGCCCCCCAATGGTAGCTTTCCAACTGAATCAACAACAAAAAAACAAATATTGTTGTATTGGGAAATTTAGGAAAGATGAATATTTTAGACTTTTGCTGTTGTGCATTAAACGCTTAAGTTGTTAATACTCGTACGAGTAATGGAGCAATTACAACTGTGGCAATAATTAATGTTTGTTATTGTTCATGCTTCATGCAGATGCAACCCTACGCTCATTAAAACTAAAACAATTTTAGTTTATGGTATTCGCAAATGCAACATTGTAACTTTTCAACTGGAATTTTGTTTAATTGTGTAGTAAATGCATGCATGTAAAAGTTAAACCGATTAACGACTATATTTACAACATGCAAGTTTATTGTTTTCATTTACAGTGATTTCACCTTTTTATGCCATTTAACATTTAACAATAAAGTAAGAGATGTAATACAAATCCGAAATATTTAAAATTAACTAATTGAATCGGCCTCTGCGTTTTTGCAGTTTAGTTTTGTAATATAAAATGAACCGAACGTGTCTGTGATTACATTTCAGTCCGGACCGAAATCAAATAAATAAAATGAAATAACGGTGACCATTGACAATTGCACTGTAGAATTAAAATTGAATTGGTTTAGTTTTTGAAGTGATGCGATGAACATTTACAGTTTTCTATGCACATTCGCATATCCCAACGTTGAATGTGGCATTTAATTGACATTTCGGCAAATTGCTCTCAATTTTTTGATAATTTTATTTTTCAATTTTTATTCGTAACTGACGACCTACTTTTTTAGAAATAAACTAGAACTAGCATAGTTTTCATTGTCAATAACAAAGAAAAAATCGAAAAAGTTTAATAATAATAGATTTGTTATGTACGTATTTTCGTATCATGTCAAGTCATGTTGTTCAATTAGGTGCAGAGGGCGCGTTATGTTGCCCGATTGTGTTGTGTTTTGGGTGGCGGCAATCGGTGGTCGTGTTGGCGTTAATGGGGTATTTATGTCGTCGCATTGGATGACGACAACGATACGTACAGGCTCGGAACATACTGAATAATTCATACGCACATGATACACTTACTTTACGTGTAATTCAAGTCTAGTGTGGACTGAAACTTATAACTTATGTAATCTACTTGTTTATTGCAGGGGTTTATGTCACTAGAATGCTTTTACTTTAATAAATTTTTTATTGAATAAAATTTTAGTCAACATTTAATTTTTCCTCATAGTTTTTGGTTTCTTCTTTACAGGGTGTTTAAAAAATATTGTTTGGAATACCCTGTATAATCGTATAAGAGATTACTGTGACATATCTTAATGTTTGATCAATTTTTTGTTTAACTTTATTAGTCAAGTTACTAATTAACAATTTTTTGTTTGCAGCATCTTCAAGATGAAACTGACACCAGACGACGGCGTCTTCGCCGACGACGTCGTCTTCGAGTCCACGCACGGTCCAATTAGCTTCGATCCGGGCGTTGTTTACAAAGGAGCATTACAAGGTACGTCTAACTAGACTATTAGAATTCGTCCTGTATCTGTGTTTATCTATCACTCTATCGCAATAGATAGAGAGATAAGTTGCGAGTAACTCTCGAGATCTAAACCAAACGACACGAAGCTTAATCAGCGCCAAATGCGACACGACGACATTCATACTAACAAGAATCACGAAGACTATCAAGTTCTTAGTCTGGCACTGTTTTAGTAGTTGCGATACAGACATAGACTTTGTCGTTAATTTAATTTAATCATAAAATAATTGGATTTAACTTTTAATTTGTCGCAACGAGCAAACTCAAGTGAATTGTGCAGTTCGTTAAACATTGAATAACACAAAAACACATTATCTTTAATGGTGCATTTCAGAAAAGTCTTAGATTTCTATTATTTTTAATTAAACTGTTTTAGGAATACATTTAAATTTTAAAAACAGCAACATAAAGTTGACTAAAGACTATGTGATTTTCTTTATTATTTTATTAATGTATTCATCATTAGATAATATAAACGAAATCATAAAGAAAATTGAAAATTAGCCTCGGAATAGTTTACAATTTATTTACATTACGTTTTTAATTTTGAAAAATATTTTGAGTTTGAATCTTGAAAATTCATGCATATTGTATATGAATCTACATTTTCTTTATCGTTTTATCAGATATTTCATATTTGTGATTTGCGTGTGTGTGTGTCTATTTAAAATCCAATTTAAAAGGCTTTCCACGTTTTGCAAGATTTAATTATTTCGTTCACGTGCTCGTCCCATTTTCTATCTACCTATATTTATCTAACCAAACCCAGGTCGAACCAGCCGAATCAAAGCAAAGCCAGTCTAATGTTTAATAAAGCCATATTTCGTGCAATTTACCTACGTTTCTCATAATATTTCTCTTTTCTCCAACACATTTACTGTGTCTAAACTGGGTTAGTTCGTCTGCATTAAGATTTTCCCCTAATTTCCACTCCTGGGATTTTCACTTACCTCCACTCAACATCCAATTTTGTTCACTTTTTTGGCCCGCGTGCGATTCTACAAAATTAAATTAAGTCAGCGAAAGTAAAAGTCGTCGTTTCCAATTAATTGAAAATCATTTCATTTGATTTTAATTGTGAAAATCTACAGGATAATAATTACTGAAATTTACATTATTAAACAATATAAAGATTCATTATCGAAACACACTGTATAAGTCGCTGAATTCATCGGAATTGGAAAACTTTGCTAATTACAAAACCGCAGACTTTGAATTGGAAACAACCGCATTACAGTAGGAAAACCTCCGACCTCATTGAGCCTATTCCGTTGAGTTGTTGAGTCAACCGAAATCGTCCTGGAAAAGAATAATCAACATTTAATTTTGGCACAATTTTAGTGAATTTGAGGGGAATTTTCTTTCAATTCTTTGTCCTTGATGTCGTTTCAATTCAGCGGTTTTGCATAAATCGTCCTGAAAACTCGTCAGTCGTCAGGATATGAAGACTACGTGTTCAATTGATACTGTTTGAGTAGTCAAAGCCGACAACTTACTGCTTCCATCAGAAGGTAGGAAAGTGGAAAATGGGAAATGGGGGATCGCGCAAGTATGCAGGAGGATAAAGGAAACAGGAACAAATAAAGTCGCAAAATAATTGAAAGTGAGAGAGTTTTGTTTGAGTTGTCTAATGCAAATATGTAATTTCTTAATTGACGTTGCGGATTAATTGTTTTTCTATTAACAAGCAGGACGAGCGGAATTCTCATTGTCCTTAAATCCTTAAAAGTTTTTTTTATGAAATTTAATAATTGGCTTAATCGCCAACTTGGAATCTTAAACATTTTTAAATTTTAAATTACGCAAAGTTAATATCCTGATGGTTCTAATATCTTAAGTCCTGTAAGGTAAAGGACTTTATAAACTATAGTAAAAAATTCGCGAACTTTTGCGTTTAATGTGAGCGTCGTAAAAACTTTATGTACTCTCACACTCACTTGCCTGTTTAGTCCTTTCTGGTCTGGGTGAATCCTGTGCGAGTCCTGTCATCATAAAACCGAAACCATCCGAATGTCCTTTCAGTTTTTTTTGGGCTTAGTTCTCCAGCGTTTTATCTGCTTTTGAGCAACAGTTCTCGTTCCTACGAAACGATATAGGAAAAGGACACAGGATATGTGTAGATGGCGCACAGGTGCATTACGAATTCAGTTTTGTGAATAATTCATTTTGACGCGTATCGAAATAATGGAGTTTCGAACGAAACACGAAACGATATGACGACTAGACTTCCCGGCAGGACTAACTGCAGCAAGGACGAGTAACATGAGTCTCGTAAAAATAAAATGAAACGTACTTATACAACTCGAAAAGATTCTAAAATGATGATAGTTTTATCAATTATTTAAGCATTGAAAATATTTTTCGTTTGCTATTAAAAATAGTAGATTTTTATGCTTAGACATAGAAGTACTTACTTCTATGCCTAGTAATAAAACTACTTAAAAGCATGCGCATTGAACTGGAACTTCTTGGTAGAGGTAGATTGAAATTAAGGATAATTCGAGCGTGTTTGATTTCTTAAATAAATTTGTTGTACAAATTTTCTCAGCATCCTGTCAACATTTGTATTAGTGGACACGTGCTTAGTCCTTCGGACATTTTGTCCACTAAACTCAACGAATCATTTATAAGAAGCTAAATGCTGACGTCCTTTTTTACTGGCAATTTTTCACGTTTTGCGTTCGTTCCTGGCTGCCTTGGATGGCAGGACATGCCTATCGTCCTGCACGTTTACACCCGTGTATACAAATCTGCTGCATCCCCTGGACACGTAGTCGTCTCGCATCGCCGCGCAAAGCAGGTAGTGTTCGGTTTTTGCTCACTTTTGACCAACTTTTCTCCTTTTGCTCACGCGGGCGAGAAAAACGACTTTCCAAAAGCGAACCAAAAGGCATCTCATTTACATTCGCATTTACATTTACATGAACCTTCACATTTTACTATATACTTCCCTATTTACACTAAAGTAGATTTTTTCGAGTTGATGTACAGGGTGTTGCCAACATTTAAGTTTTTCGCTGTTTGTCCAAAGTGGGTTAATGAGTGTGGTCTGTGGGGAATTTTTAACATTTTTAACTTCCAACGTGGAGATTAAGGACAACGAACAAAATGTACGCGGTGGACACTTTACGACTGCCGGATCGCGCGATGCGCGAAACTTTTCATTCCAATGGGGTGTAATTACGAGCGCCATCGCGCGACGTTGACGCAACGACTCCCAAGGGCGCTACTTTACCACTGCATGCAACCCAACAAGCACACATGCCTAACAGATATAATTACATATGACATTCTTATGCTATGCGACACTATTGCATAATGGGAAGATAGTCGTAAGTCGAACAGGGTGTTTACAATTCTAAATGCTAAGATTTTAAAGTAATTATTTGAAACACCCTGTATATGTTGACACATAACATAACAAACTTAGACGAAGCTTTAAGACACATCTCAAACTTTACAATTAAGTTAACGTATTAAACTATTAAAGTTAACATATTTATGAGTGCAAGTGAGGATCTAAGGAGCGATTTGTACAGAGTGTTCTTACTCTTAGCTTCGTCCTTAGCCTTAGCTTAGTTCTGAAATCACAGACCAAATGTTAAAATGCGGTTGTGTTTTGAATCCCGAATGCACTACATGTAAATGTTCGCATAAAAGGACGAAGGACGAAGAGCGGTCTTTAAGCGACGGCTGTTGAAAGTCCTTAAACACTCTCCAGCCTCTCATAAGGCGAGGCTTCTGGTACAAAAAACAGTGCTGACTGAAAAATGGCAAATGCAGAAGCAGCAATCCTCGTCTAAGGCTCATTTAACTAAATATCTACATTAAGAGGATCAAGGACTCACCACTTACACAAAGCATTTTCTTCTTACAAAATATTACATTTGTTGTTATTATTTATATTATTAATTAAGATGCTTAAATTTTGTATTTATTAAATTGATTACGTTAATTACTTAATTAATATTTCGTTATGTATATTTGGTGGCCAACATTTTCCCTTTTAAGCCATCAAGAGAGTCCTGAATTAATTAGGATAACTTTTTCCCGCACATTCTTCAATTAATAATAAATCTCATCTCCTTATTCGTGATTTCTCATTAATCAGGACACAATATCTGTAAGACGTTTTCGTTCTTGTTTTTTCTCCGCTGTATAGTAATTTGTTTTGTAAACTTTTCATCTGGCAAACAATAAACTCAAACATAAACTAATTAAAACTTTTGTCAATTGTTTATTTTCACAATACTAAACAATACGTATTTTTTTAAAAAGGACGAAGGACTTTCAAGCAAATCAACAAACTCTTTTCGGCTTTTGTTTATTTGATGACTATTTGAAGAAGAGTCGAGATGTGGGTATGTAAACACGTGACATGTGCCAGGATGTCAAGAAGTACGAAGGACTAACGTAATGTCCTTCTTGATAAATGTTTAATTAAAAAGAAACTTTTTTGTTCCCTTTTTTTGCCGCAAAGTAAATATGCGTCAACTCGGTTTGTCCTTTTTCGATCTGTCTTTCAAAAAAGTAAGCTTACTTTATTTTCGTATTTTCTTGAAAATTTCATGAAATTAATTGCAATTTTAATAAACTCCTAGAGATTAAATAAATGAGTATTACAAAAAGCGCGTATTTTAATTAAGATCTAAGGTATAGTTTTCATTTTCATATTTACCTAAGTTATAGTAAGCGATGTTTAATTAAGTTTTACATCGAGTTTCAATGCTTTGAACAATTGAACAAATATTTAACAAAGTGGAACTTTTGATCGTCGCAATTATTTTTATTGATTTCACTCAATACTCGCTAAAGTTCGTTGCATATTACACGAATGCAGTCAATAAAATGTAATTTATATGTTCAACTGCTGAACATGGAAAAATATTGAAATAATTTGCATTAGAATTCGATTTGGACGAAACGCTTTTTATATGTAGTCCTGAAATTAATGTATATTAAATTAATGTGTCTACTTAGTTATTGTTGACTCATTAATTTACGCTACGCTATTTAATACATGATGAAATTTCGTTTAGTCAAATACTAATTAATACCGGTAATCTCATATTATCATCTAAATGTAAATTGTTTCAATTACATTTTCAATCATTTATATGGTAAATATTATATGGTAAATATATATATTCCATATACACATTAAGTTCGCAACGAGTTGGGTAGAGATTGAATAGATTTTGCGAAATCCTAGTATTAAAATTACTGTCAATAAATGGCATTAAATTCAACTTGAAACAATCACTTTACACCGCACTGTACCTGATTTTATTCTCTGTCTTTTAGTTTTTTCCGTAATATTTTTACTATTTTTGTGTACTGCAATAAAACAGGAAGCGTAAAGAACACGAAAAAAGAATAGCAAAAACAAAAAAGTTGGACAAACACAAATAAAAATAAAGCGTAGCTTTTACACCGAGCTGGAAACTGGGAGCAACTTAGACTGGAAAGTAACAGTACTCCGAAACAGCTAGCGATCAGACTAGCTGCACATACGAAAAACGAAAAATTGCGGAAAAATCTAAACAAAAATTAACTACCATGTGTACCATGAAAAATTGGAAATTGCACTAAAATAAACAATGAAAAGCAAATTAAAATGGAAAAGTTGATAGAAGAATAAATGAAATTTATATGAAACTTTTACATGGAAATCTCAACATTTTCTTATTATTAATTATTACTATATTTTGATTTTCCCGATGGTATCAGTAATGTATAAGGGAGTTTGATACACTTCTGCTTTTAGATATACTGTGTCGTCCTGTGTAAATGTTGACAATTCATGCTTCAAGTGAAAAAATTTCAAAAATAAAAAAACCTGAAAGTGGAGTCCTTTGTTCTATGTTTAATGACGTTGACGCTTTTTACCTTTTCGTATTTTCTCCCTTTATCTCTCTTATCTATTTATACGAGTTTTTACAACAACTTTTATATAAACAATTAAAATATAAAAGAATTTTGCAAGAATTAAAATTATTTGTTTATGGGATTATCACAAGAAACTTTTCATACTAGAAGTTTGAGATGACAAAAATATCTTTAAATAAATTATTATCATACAAAAATAACTCGGATAGTATCATAGGGAAACTGTTTCAGACTAGAAATGTATGCGATCAGCAGACACAATTCTACTACATGTTGGCCATATCATCCTGCAATAAACTTGTCTTCGTTTTCTTTTCGTTATACGATTTTGTTTCTTTGTTGTTGTTTATTTCTTTGTGCTTGGTTTCATTTTCGTTTATCGTAATGGAGTACTAATATAAAATGGTAAGAAATGGAACGTTTTTTGTTAATAAAAACTAAACTATTTTATGTTCGGACATTTCCATGACAACGAGATATCCAGCAGTCCGACTGGATTGAGATGATAATCTTCAATACAATTCTATATTCAATAAGCGACTCACATTTTCATTTCAAATCAATATACTCCCAGATACTTTTTTCTAATATTTTTTTTATTTTGCCATTTTGCAATATACAGTCAGAGCAAAAATGCTGTTTTTTTTTGTAAATTTTGCACAAAAATAAAATTACAGTATGTCCCCCGATGGGTTTTTTTTTCATTTCATGGAAAATTTCTGATTAAAAACAACACACACTTTTATAGAGATTTCTTTCCTGGTAACCAGTTTTCACTAAGCCAGTTTAAACTCACAGTTTATCCCATATTTAATTTTCTTTGGTAGAAAATTAAGGATTTTATTGATGTACATAATCGTAGTAGCCTAATTTGGCGCAACCAATTGAATTCCTTCCTGCGATACTCAGCCTGTGCGGAGGATAATTGTTTCTAAGTAGTTTTGGCTTTATGCCTTTTTGCTATTATCGTATTATCACACCCGAACCCAACACCCGGAACCGAACATCATAACCGGCCAAACCGACAAAAACATTCAATTATCTGCAAAGTGTAGATGACGCCTAATATTCTGCAGACTGCAGCTAATGAAATTGGCTGCAATTGCATTTTCCAATTTCGTAATTTCAAATTTCAATCATGCAATTTTCTAATGCTCAGGAACAGAATCCACATTTATGATGTTTTTTACCGCTTTTTACGAAATGGTCACAACTTAAATTGAAACGAATTTATCAAAAATTATTGCAGATTAAGGGGAGGATTAATTATGGAATTAACTTCTTACTCTAAAAATTTAACTGATTTAAATTATGTAATCTATATTTCAAGTTGGCGATAAAACTTTTTCTTGCAGTCTTGCAAATTCCAAACTTTTGAGTAGCATGTTTTTCTTCAGTTGAGAGTTTCTTAAAGTCTCATTAATAATTTTGAATTTATTACTTTTTCTTTTGGATTATAATCTTTCAGTTGTATTAATGGATACATTGGATACACATATAAACAAAGAGAAAACTTGACACTTATTTATTATTTATTTTCAAAATTTTGCAATTTTCACTTACCGTTAAGTAATATGCGAAAGTCTAAAATTAAGTCAAATTTGTATTGAGACCAACTTGAGATTGTTCATACTGCGAGTGTCCATCTTGTTTTTTACGTTTGTTCCACGTCTCCTTTCGTGAAACAAAACGTTTCGCGTTCGAGCAATTTAAACCGACGATGAGGATGAACATTTTCATCCTCCATCCTTGCAGCCTCAGCCGCTGAACACAAGACTGAGACTCAGGACGAGAACGCATTCAACATATACACTGTGCATGTATGCAAACTAGCAAAGTAAAACGCTTTTCATTCTATTTAAATACAGA
>JARJDT010006779.1:0-10517 GCA_030264655.1 Leptusa sp. GC000079
AATTGCGTATTTAACTTTCCAAACATTAGGGCTAGACTGGTTTATCTGGTACTGCCGACATGTAATAATACAATAAAACTATTTGGTTTTCCATTTTCTTCTCCAAATATATTTCTAAATCGCAACGGTATGTTCCCATTGGTATGAAGGGCGAAAAGTTATCCGAATTAAAAATGAAGTCTTTCATAACATATTTCTTTAACGATAACAACAAATACATTTTAAGCATTATTAATATTGTTCACTTCTTTTATCTATTGTGTTTACCTTGGCCTCCCAACTTTTAACCGGTGGTTTGAAACCGGTAAAATACGACTGAAGATCAAACCATTCCAAGCGAATAAGTTTACCTGTACTTGCACTGAACGCTAACGCTGAATAAGCTGCCCAATTATTATTTACCCATTTGTTAATCGATGCTCTGAACTAAAACGATTCTAATAATTATTTATTGTCAAGTTATATAAGTACAAACAATGTTGGCCTACATAGCCTTCTTCGCCGATTGCTTTTTTAAAATCCATTGTCAAATCTAATGCTTTTGTGGTTCGATTAACGAAATGCACACGTCCAGACATATTTACAGTGTTGTAGTCTTTATTAAAAACTTCTATACGATCCCATTTTACTGAAAATTTTGATTTTCTTGCAATAACTTCTTCACCACAGAAAATCAGAGCAAAATAAAATAAAAGGATAAATACGTAACCAAAACGCATTTTATTATTGTGTGTAACATGTACTACAGAAGACACAGTGTTTATGTTTATTTGCATTACATGTGATTTTCATTATATAATTTAAAATAAGAAGAGAACATTTGCATTTTAGATCGAAAACAAAATTGGCAAATTATTTTGAGATTCTAATTTTAGATAACTATAGCACAATACAAAAATACAAACACGAAACAAAATATTCGAAACTCATTGAAGAGGAAGTAAAATAATACATCATGGCCCTGGCAATTTGTAATTTGAACAATTTAATAATGCAATTGAAAATTGCATCGGCAACCGGTTCCAAAGTCCTTATACTTCATCGTGTACCACGGACCGAATTCGTTGAAATCATTCCTTTTGCGCATCCAAACCAAAATAGGCTTTTTGACCATTTCGCAACTGTTGCCACTAAGCTGGCTGCGGATGTAACAAAGATTGACGTGTTTGTCTTGCGGAAAATACGAGCAAGGATTTGTGATACGGTGTCGACGGTCGCCATCACTAACGGGAACACAAGACGCTTCATTCAAATGCGTATAATCCGAATGGATTTCGATTTTGTTTTTGTCCAATTCAAGTTTGCTGTAAATATCGACCGGTTGCCATTCAGTGTGACACTGTACCATTTCAAGCTGTCAACATTACAAACATATAGTTACAAGTGCGCAGGCGCAGTAGCGCACACCAAGGTACCTCGAATTTGACATGTTCGTCACGATATCCGCGATTGGTGTTCGACAAAGTGGACGTTGTTTTGTATCGCTGCGACTTCTTCGCTGGTAATGACATCAAACTAAGACGAGATTCGTCCTGATTTTCAGGAGATTGTTGTTCATCATCATCGTCTAGGAAACCTAAGGAATTTTTTAATTCGCGCTCGTTCTCTAGTTGTTTTAATTTGTTGATAAGATCATCGATCTCATTCATGTTATCATCATTGTTCCGTGAATCTTGGAAGCCATCATAAGCGATGGGATAAAAATTAGGATTTGGGTCTTCAAAGGCATTTTCGTAATAAATGTCATTAGGATCAGCATCTCGAGACGAGGAGGGATTTGATATGTAATCGCCGTAGCCGATTCTTGACGCGTTGATTGTTTTTCCAATGATCAAAATTGTTGCAAGAGAAAACTATCCCATTGCCATTTATAAACAAAACAACGTGTTAATTACCATGCAATTATTGGTAGCATTTTAAACAAATTTTAAACTCAAATTAAATGTTCAAATGTGTGAAAATTAAGACGATTCAATTAATCTTATGTCAAGGCTTGTTTCCTAACTTTTTTCACATGATTTTCATCAAGCGGTAATTTACAGGGTGTTTGCTATTTTGCAAAAAATGTAAACAATGTAAAACAAAAAAAATTCCTAATTCCTCAAAAATTCCCAAAAAATTAGGTTAGCTCAAAAAAGAATATTTGTTGATTTATGAATGCTCTGGGTCCGAGTCTGAGACGATTGACGGTTTATGTTTAAGTTAATGTATAAATTTGCAAACGACGTCATCGTCAACCATTGCAATGCGACTTGAGTTGACGAAAACGTTGCCCGTTTGCCGTATTGTCGTTGCTAGCCAGCTCCTAGCTAGATTGTACTAATTGATTTTAACTGATAAATTGCTTATGTTAAATGCAATATAGGTACCTATTGTACATATCTATATCATACGGCAAGAATAAGTTTGTCAAGAATCAGTGACAACGTGAAGTGAGAAGTAGAAAGCGAAATATTTCGTGCGTGAATGCACGTAAACAACGCGCGCGCGTTTCAAGAAATTTGAAAAAGCTGAACTTGATTTCAATCAGAAGTCACAACTTGTTATCTAATTAACATTATTTTATTAAAAAGTTTTAAAAATGTTAAAGTTAAACTTAACGCAAAGACCGCAAAGTGTTTTAAATTACCTGAATTTTAGTTACAATTATAGAAATAAGTCAAAACTTGCAAGTGAACTACATTTACTATTTCCATTAAAATAATTTATTAAATTAATTAATTAATTAATAAGTTTAAGTAAAGTATTAGTGTTAATTAAAATATTATAAACTTAAGTGAAAAATGTGGTCGTCAAAGGCGAAGAACAAAATTAAAAAGTTAGTAGGTACAAACTACAAGAGATATTAATAAATCTATGATTGATTAATGCGAGTTAAAAATAGTTCTTTTATCAGCAAGATTGCACATTGTTATTTATTATTATGTCATTATTATAGAGACTTTAGAGCGTTACATGCGCGCATCTCATACATTATTATTGTTATGAACAAATTGATTGTCTTGTTCGTCCGCTTACACTTCGCGCTTGTGACAAAGTTAATCGTCTTTAAATTTAAATAATAAATGTATCAGTGAACGAGCACCAACTATAGATGATATCAGTTTATTTATAGAATGTAACAAGCGCATCATGCTATTTCAATTTAACTTAATAATAGTTTAATTTTCACTCTTTAAATATTTTATTATGTTATGAATATTTGAGTGTTGGCCAAGAAAATTTGCGTGACAAGCAGCACGCTGATATTTTCACAACTTTGTTGTTTCCGGCGTTTTTCCAAAATATTTTCAAGTTGAATCTTGCATTTGTAAACATTGATAATAAGACAATGCTAATCAGAATCAGCGACCGCAAACCAAACGCGCAATTGTATATTTCAAATGGGAAAACAAAAACAAAGTCGTCAACTGTCACAATGGTCGTAAGAATTATTGAATGAACTACAACCAACGACCTGAACTTATGCTTACTTACTTAGAACAATCGTTCTTATCGTTTGCAAGCTTCTAAGCTTGAATTGTTGAAAATTTAATTCTCTTATTCAGTATATTGTAAAAGTTTGACTTGCGCGCACTTCACTTACTTAGATAGTTTTCAAACTTTCTTTGAATTCTTTTTCTGCCAAGCTTTAAAGTTTAAAGGTGATAATAATATTCAATTTTTGATTATAACAATGGATCTTTAGTATATATGAAACGAGGAACGAGAGGAGCGATAATTTCTAATTCGATTGAACTCAATTGACCTAACCTTGCGCGCCTTACTTAAGTTACTTTGCGCCAACTGAAATTGAAGTTTAAGTTTGTTCGAACTGCTGCTGATTGATATGTTAACGTTTTGACAATACGCATTCGGTAATTTAAGGCCTTGTCTGTTATAAGTGTGAGTTATGTAATCTTAATACAGAATCAAAACAAGCGAAAGCGCGCCCTTTAGAAAACATCAATGGTAATTGAGAACGAAAGGTAATTGTTGCAATTTCTAACTTCAAAGTGTAAATTAATCAATGCAATCAATTTTTATTGATTGATGCCCATGTATAATGTTGTAATAATTGATCAATAAAGCATAATGTTTAAATTTAAACGAATACAACAAGTTGTTGACTTTAAATTATTTAAATTTAAGGCTAACGTAGGCAACTTTATACACAAATAAAGAGTTTAATTTGGTTTGCTCTTTGCCCTAATTTGAATTTTTTGTTGAATTAAAATGTGTTTATATTATTAAATTTACTTTTAGGATGGAAACACGAAAGAGAAAAACTGGCGTCTTTCGTTTGGAGTCTACTGAACAGATAACTTTTGAAAACAATCGTTTTCTGAGTACTTTGGTCATCGGTAAAAGGTAAAAACTTTAAACTTTAAACTATTTTATTCTAATTTATTGTATCGTCAATTAGTCTAATCATTATTAACTAAATTTAAGAGCTTACCCATGAAAGTAGTCTTGTTTTAGTGAACATGTTGAGGAAAATCACAATTGTTAAAATATGCTTTAATAAATAATTAATGGAAGTCTAGTCGGGGAAACTGCCGGAAAATCTAATTGTGAGATCTGAATAAATGTTTGTATTTATATAGGGAAATGAAGGGTCGTCTCTAATCAGCAAATACAAGATAATTATAATTACAGATTGTTGTTTTCATTTAGCTCAATTGTACCTACTCAGTACTGATATAAATTAACTTTAGCGTTTTTTTCGAAACATAAATATTTAAATTCGATGTTTCTATATCAATTCATAATCTTAGTCAGTTTCCTTAAATGTTCCGGTTATTAGTTATTATAAATATCAACTTTGACATGTTTGTCAAGAGTTTTAATATTAAGGATTACCAAGGGATTACCAACTTAATTTTTTTTCCAACGCCTACTTTTAAAAAATCTCAATCGTGATCGGAGAATACTTTTAATTATAAAGGGTTTTCATAGATTGATGTAATATAAAGCTTTGCTTATTGAGTGAATTTAAAAATCGAATTTCACAATTTTTTAATCTGTTTGCTGATAAATTATTATATTTTGCATGTGTGAATCCTGATTTATTGTCGATAATGTAAATAAACGAGACACGAAGCGCCAAAAAAGCCCAAATCCATTATGCAAATAATTAGCGGATCCATAATTTGTTATGTTTGATGATTGTGCGTACGAAAAACGCACACGGCACACGTCCCGCCTTCAATATACAGATATATTGTTGAAACAAACTAACATTGTGAATTATTTAATTAATGTAATAGCATATGTCGATTGGGTCGATTTTGGACACGTCGCGCGCCAAAAGACAAATATGCGTTTAATCAACAACATTATGACGATTGTTCGATTGTAAATGAGCGGATAGATAAAAATACATGTACCATGCTGCCATGTGCATATGATTCGCGTAGTCTAGTTTAATTTTTTATGTATATCTGCAATTTGCAATAGATTTGTAATGTTTCATCATTGAACATCATTGATGAACATATAATATAAGGATGAAAGTGTAGGGGATTCACAATCATATTTTTTAACACCTTTCGACACTTTATTAATAAAATAACTAAATATCAACTAATATCTCTTTCACTATAAAACTAGGAACTTAACTTATTATAAAATGCAAATAGGAAAAGGTCCTTTGAACTTTTTTGCAAGATTTTAAATAGTCCGGTTAATCATCATTGGTTTAATTATTGATTAATGTATGTTTTTTCGTGTAGGAAAATTTCCGATGATGGCGTATTCCCGCCAGGCAGCCAAGGAGTTTTCCGGCAGAAATCAATCGGTTCCTGCGACCGATCGTCCTGCGATAACGGCGGCCATCTATCATTCAGCGGTTATGCACGTGCCGCGCGGCAGTCGATCGGAAATATAGGCAGCCTGATATTGACGCGCAAGATGGCGGCCTCGACGTCGCAGACAGTCCAACCGTGGGGAAACACCAAAGATGATTACGAACTGGGAAAAGTTATCGGTAAGTGGATAATCTCCTCTAATTAAGCGCGAAACAATGAATCATTTGATATACGACAAGTGGGTGGTCAGCATGTGCGAAAAGAGTTTTCGTTATTTGCTTGCATCAATTGAGGTTAGGAGTGCAAACTGGCGCAGTGTACAAAAAGCAAAAAGACAATCCCCGACGGTGCAAGTGCAAAACTTTTCATTTTTGCTCATTTACCACGGATATATTTAGATAATGGGGCACTTGACTCTTTCCAAGTACTTATATCTGTATCTAAGGAACTAAATGCATAGAAATATAGGATTTCAATCAAAAAAACTTTCAAAAAACAAATTAAAGTTTTTAAATTTAAAAATTTATTCATAAAATCAAAGTTAAATGCACTCGTGCTCGTAATTAATTTGTTGATCACAAGTTCCAATAGTTTAATGCGAGGTTTTATGATGTTGATTGTGATTGCTTTCCATACAATTCAATTGATGACCTCATTGATTGAGATCAATTGAAACTTGAAGCAGTATGAAATATTTAAGGTGTTGGCGCGACCGCCGTCGTCCACGAAGCAATCTGCAAGCCACGTTCTGAGAAGTGCGCCATCAAGCGCATCAATCTTGAGAAATGGAACACCTCAATGGACGAACTCCTCAAGGAGATTCAAGCAATGTCCAGCTGCAACCACGAGAACGTCGTCACTTACTATACAAGTTTTGTGGTCAAAGAGGAGCTTTGGCTAGTTCTGCGATTGCTTGAAGGCGGCAGCTTGCTAGATATCATCAAGCATAAAATCCGCGCATCCAATTGCAAACATGGCGTCTTTGACGAGGCTACCATCGCCACTGTCCTCCGCGAAGTGCTTAAAGGATTGGAGTATTTTCACAACAACGGCCAAATTCACCGGTAAAAACATTATTAAACTAAAATTTAATGTGTTTCTGACAAATTTTTGCATTTTCAGGGACATTAAAGCTGGTAACATCCTGTTAGGTGAAGATGGCACGGTTCAAATTGCTGATTTCGGCGTGTCTGCCTGGCTAGCGACAGGTAGAGACCTCTCTCGGCAGAAAGTGCGCCATACGTTTGTGGGCACTCCATGCTGGATGGCTCCCGAAGTGATGGAACAGGATCACGGCTATGACTTCAAGGCAGATATCTGGTCTTTCGGCATCACGGCCATTGAAATGGCTTCGGGTACCGCTCCATATCACAAATATCCGCCGATGAAGGTCCTCATGCTGACCCTACAAAACGATCCGCCTAATTTAGACACCGGGGCCGAAGAAAAGGACCAATATAAAGCATATGGCAAAACTTTCCGTAAAATGATCGTTGATTGTCTTCAGAAAGAACCCAGCAAAAGGCCAACAGCATCTGAGCTACTCAAACATCCTTTCTTTAAGAAGGCGAAAGATAAAAAGTACCTGCAAACGACGTTGGTTGCCATTGGTCCGAGTCTGGAGACTCGCGTGCAGAAAGCTAGTAAACGGCAACCGGGTGCTAGTGGCCGGCTACATCGAAAAGAAACGGGCGAATGGGTTTGGTCCAGCGAAGACGAAGATGAGAGGGATAGCGGGAGTGATAGTGATATACCTGATTCGCGGCCTATGAACACGCTTATTGCGTCCCAAGGTTCCGATTCCGAGCATGAGGATAGTAGTGAGAGTGACGCGCCGCCTGTTAACTTAGTTCTAAGAATGAGGTAAGCGCATAATTCTGTTCAACTTATGCAAATTTACTTTAATTGATTGATAAATTGTTTTTTTTTGTGTGTAGGAATTCGAAACGGGAATTGAACGATATCCGCTTTGAGTTCGCTGTTGGTAAGGATTCGTCTGAAGGTATCGCGTCGGAGTTGGTGAGCGCTGGCCTAGTCGATCAGAAGGACATTGTTGCCATCACGAGCAATCTGCAGAAGTTGATTGAAGCCCGGGAATCTACAAAAGTCGTCACTTTTCCACTAGTAACTATCAAATTCTTCTATTCTTTAAAATTGTTTATTAATTACATACTTTGTTTACTCTTGATAAATAGCAATCAGTAACTACGCTCGTTGGTGAAGTTCCCGATGATAAGGCGCTCATCGGATTTGCGCAAATCTCGATAACGGATTAGAAAGCATTGAGCGCGTTTTCTTCAAATGTTGTAGATAGATGCGCGATGTGCGATTGCAGCGCCATGATGCCTCGTAGCACTTCCCAGAGTTCCAACTATTTTTAACAGTTTTCGCCAAAATTGCGAAAGCTAACAAAATGGTTTTAAAACTTTTAAACAAAGAAACATACAAATTTATACAAACAGATACAAATGAAAGAAATTAGCACTCCGTACTTAATATTATGATGAAACATGATACACTCCTCTTAGTTGTTATTCTATTCACCCACTTTACTAAAATCGGCGTTCATATCAACCGTAAAAATTTAACAATTAACACAACTGTGCCAATAAATTTCGACACGCATGAAAAGTAACACGTAGCGAAACACTAGCGAAATTGAGATGGAGAGACTTTGGACAGGATACAGATTGCTTCTTAGTCGTGTAAACAAACTATTATTTTATAATTATACAAATGTTATTATTTATAATATATTATGATGTATACATAACACTTATTTTGTTAGTCATTAGTTCTTAGATGATGAAGAAGAGAAGAAAATCAATTTGCGTTTATCAATTTTATTTTTCATTTGATTGATTTTATCAACTTCTAAATTTGTAAGTGTAGACAATAAATCGTTAATTGCCGGGGGTGAAGTTGATTAAATATTTGATCGCTTTTACTATTTACTTCAAACAAGAATCACTCCCATATTTTTCCTATTTCTTTTTGTGTACAAAAGTTTTGTACAAAGTGATTATAAAATTTCGGTGTCGATTGAAGCTTCCTAATTTTGTGCATAAAATTGCATTCAACTAAAATTTGTGGTCTTAAAATTATACAAAGTGATTATAAAATTTCGGCGTCGAATAAGCTTTATAAAAGGTAAAAATAGTTAGTAGGACAATAATATTCATCGTCCGCCAAAACATTGCACTAAAAATAGCCGAAACATCCCAATGGCTCAAATAAATCCAAAGGATTGGAACCTGCGATTCAAACAAACACGCAAGCTTCGTTTTCATCAGTTCGCTTTATTTTATGAACATATAATAACATGTGAACAATAAAATATAAAATTACGTAACGCGTGCGACGCTTTGCCTTGTCTTGGGTTTGTTTATTAACTCGGAAAAAATTTAAGGTTTCATTGTTAATCGTTAGAAGCAAGACCAATAAACGACGTATTTGAAATTAATCAACAAATCGAGTCCCACCACAACGAAAAACAATCAACTGCGACCACAATACGAATAAATTCACCGCAAATTGTCGGACGGGACGGACGCGGCCGCGATCTTGCAAGCGTTACTGCTTTGCTTTGCTTTGTAAGAGAGTTCAAGGATAGTTTTGTTTCTACATCGCAAGTTAATAATATTCACTCACTATTCTGATATTACATCAAAAGTAATGCAAATCAAAGTTAAGTAAACATAAATCAAGTTAAGTACAATTTCTTCCAAGTCAAAGTTGCACAAAGTTAACTTTACGCGTTGTTTTCGTTTCAAATCGAAATTGTACTTGTAACGTGCGAGTCCATCGTTCAAGTTTACCGAGCCTGCGAGAGAAGCATCTTCAAGGTAAGTTCAATTATTATTATTGCGCTTCGTTCACTTTTTTTGCATTATTTTAAAAGTAACTTGCTCAGATCTTGTGACTCATTGAAAGTATAAACATTGCTATTAATCTACTTAGTAATTATATTCATTGGCAATGAATACTAAAATCGGATATTTGAATTTATTCAAGTTTTGAACGCGATCGGTTAAGAGCGAAAACAGTTGTTTTTAAACTTTGAAATCATTTGTTGTTTTATATTCGGTTGTTTACTAAATTTTCAATTAAATTCTTTTACAACAATAACAAACTTATAACAATTTTAAAATTTAAACCAAACACTCTGATTCATAAAAATTCGTTAAATAAAGTTCATACGTGGTTCATACAGGTTTCAAATTTGATCAGAGTGCGCAATGGATTTATTTGAGTTGTCAAGTTGGCAAAACCGACAAACAAAATTTGAATTCTGAATTTGAACCCTGAATAAGCTTCATTAAAGCCATTTTCACATGGTCGGCTTAAAATTTAACTACAGATTAAAATGTGTCTTTTTGCACGAATAATATGTTTTGCTGCTTAACTTTACTGACAACTAATGAAATTTGTTTTAATCTAGATGGACTACAAACACACGAAACTTCAATCTCTCTATGATACCAAAGATCACACCGATTGCACCTTCATTTTCCCGGACTTAAATAAAAAGATCAAAGCGCATAAGCTACTGCTAACATTAAGCAGTCCAGTTTTCGAGCGCATGTTTTATGGTGACTTAGGTCGTGAATGCCGCGAGTGCCGCGACGGTAACGAAATCCTCATCGAAGACGTCAAACCCGAAGTCTTCGACAAATTCCTCCGCTATATCTACACGGACGCGATTCAAATCGACAACGTGCTCGAGGC
>JARJDT010006821.1:0-12147 GCA_030264655.1 Leptusa sp. GC000079
TACTTGAAATGCGTAATTATTTCAGACAAATTAGTTCATCGCAATAAAGTGAAAAGTTGCACAAATTCACGCCGGTTAAGACGTAAATAAACATGAATAAAATTAAAGTTGTTTTATTTTTTCTCGTTTTCTGGTGCATCTGATTTGATATGTTAATCTTTGATGTGTGGCACGATCTTCCGGTTTGCGTTAAAGATTTTCATATTTACAAATATCTGCAAGTGCATCCATAAGAGGAAAACCATAACTATTAAAACGTCTAATTATTCGAGTACTTATAGCTCGCAATTCGCAATAAGCGATAGGTTCAATGCATTGAATTGAAATTGAAAGAACGCATAAGATTGCTACGCGACTCGCAACTTGCGAGCTTGCGACTCGACGACCTCACCGTCTCACCGAATGCATTTCGCAGCAAACGCATTATTAAACAATTTCATATCTGCTTTTGCTTATATGAAATGATAGAATACCAAACGTGCATCAAGACTTCCGCATTTGACTTTCACTTCAGTTCAGCGCCATTTATTAAGTTTTCTTCGTCTAATGATTGCGAATGTCGACGTATTACTTATTACATATCCACATATTTTTCAAATACCTGTGCAGTCAATGAACACAAAATTCGAAATGTTGTAATATGTTTTTAGGCAATTTGATTCAAACAAAATTATGTTAATAAATCAATATGTTAAATTTAACACATGTTTGGAATAATGTGTAATGATGACTTAACCAATTATTCAATTAAATATTTATTCGGTATTTGGTAATTAAATTAAAAGTTCAAACTTTTGCAGGTATAAAACGTAAAAAATCAAAGTTTAAGATTCAAAGTTTCAAAGTGTTAATTGATATTCATTGAACTTGCGGAAATCCTCTAGAAAAGTTGATTGAATTAATTTTGCATCATGCATCAAATTTTTATGATTATGATGCTGAGCTGTTTTTAATCAAAGAAAAACCTGTCTGAAAATCATTAGCATAGACATGCACTTGTTACGTAAATCTTCAAAGTGCACGTGTCCTTCCTACCTGGTGCTTACTTACGGTACTTATTTACTCTTTACGTTATTTATTAACTGCTTGAGTTTATCTAAACCAAGCAGAAGTTTTGTTATAAACTAAGAAACCCAGAGTTAACGTATATGTTTAAAGACGTTAAAGTTTAAAGATTATCATTTTCATTGAGGTGCATTTGCACAAATATCTTTGCCAGTGCACCGTAAAACGCAAAAGTATGGAGAAAGTCGTGTTGCCTTGCATTGAGAACAACGGTCTTCCTTCATATCATACGAGAATTGAGAATGAGAAGTGAGTTCAACCTGATGCACGCGCGTTCTGATGTCGTGATGTTGATCATCATGAAGAATCAACTCGCAAGACAACTTGCAGCAAGTTGAGGTATTGCCGGCGCGATAACGGTTATATCACATTCTTCACGGTGCGTAATGTTTAA
Organism: Leptusa sp. GC000079; assembly: GCA_030264655.1. Lineage (NCBI taxonomy): Eukaryota > Metazoa > Arthropoda > Insecta > Coleoptera > Staphylinidae > Leptusa > Leptusa sp. GC000079. Next base: position 1,460 of record JARJDT010006821.1, read on the forward strand.
TGATTCAATTGCGTTCTTGATTTTTCCTGACCTACACAAATGTAAAATGCAACAATGTGCTTACTTGGCATATGCTTTCTCCAACAACCCCGGCCAGAAATTGTCCGAATGCGCCGATTGCAGGAAAGCTAGACGACTATGAACGGTTGGCATTCGGTCATCTACCAAAACTTCGGTCCATTCGCCGCACCACCATAGGCGAAATCGGAAGACGCCTGCATATTGCTCGCTGCTGAAGGACTGATCGGCGGGTACCACTCGGTAGAAGAGTCCTTTGTTTAGGTACAGGATGCCCAGGCATGAAACAAGCCATCGGTCACCTGAAACAATTTAATTGAACTTGCAAACCTAACATATTGTTTTTTTTACATTATTTTAATATACAGGGTGAGTCATAATTCATGCTACATGGATATACTACAGATTCTCCTTAAATTTCTAAAGGCTAATTCACACACTTGCGAATAGCGATTTTTTCATGTTGACCAATCAGACTAGAGTCACACGTTCAAATTTGACCAATAAAAACGTTTTTCTCAATCCCCTTTCCGCAAGTGTGTGAATTAGGCTTTAGAGAAAACTCTTTGTAAAAAAAATCCTCTATCGGTCTTTCGTTCTTTCAGAAAGTTTTTATTCAAATGTCTTCTTCAAACTAATAGAGAATAATTTTGCCACACGTGGGAAATGCAACATTTCCTGAGCAAACCGTCTACGAAGAACGATACAGGATTTTTTTTACTACGATTTTCGTCTTTGAATTTGAAGGAGAATCTGTAGTTTTTCCATGGTTTCATGAGTTATGACTCACCCTGTAGTAGATAGTCATAAATTCACGCAATATTCCAAATTTACAACTCGGCAGGAAATGTACGTCCTGTGCGCATAAGTCACAAAGTCACGTTAATATATTTCCGCTGTCTTTTTCGTTGTTGGTAAACGGATATTGAAAGTATTTAGTAAAATGACGCGGGATGAATACAGATTGCCACCTTCAAGTTACGTGTAATGTGTAAATATTTAGGAGTTGTCTGTTGTCTGCGAAATACAAAAAAACACAATTCAAAAAGATGATGTATGACATCATAAGTTGTGTTCTTGAGTTGTTTAGAGTTATGAATAAAATTTCTAAATTTATGTGAGCGAAATCCCGCAATACAAGATGCGTATAAACAAATTAAGAAAACGACTAAGAGTAAAATTAAGAACAGAAAAGAAGGTGTGTTTGGAATCTAGACAAAAATGTTTGAAACGAGCGCCAATGAAAATGAAATTAAGAAAAAAATGCCGAAGATACAAATTACATTTTTAATAACATCCAAGCCCAAGAATGTTTACATCGAGATCGAACATCAACATAAATATTGCAGACGTATAGTACCTATATGCGTAAGTACATAAAATTCGAAGTTAAAATTGTTGAAGCAATAAATTGCAAATTGTATCTGAACTAAAATATGAAGCTGATGCTTTGAACATAATGAAACGTTTGCAACGAGACCGTGAAAACAGCTCTGTTGAAAGAAAGTGCTTGAATTATGGGCTAAACTACTTTAGACCGCGCGAATATTCCAAGCCATCGCATAGATCGCCGTAAATACATGGGCAGTTTAGACGAGTATTTATTGTAAACTAGTTGAAAGACTATCAAAGCGTATAATCAGTTTAAGAGGTCCATCATTAAATCTATTACTTTGTATGGACTGAACTTGAGCAATTGGTGCTGACACAAAACATACAAGCTACAGGCTTCTAGATTAGTTATTTAGTTTGATTTAGGATAATCTGAAAATTGCTAATCATATAAGCACGTGATAGAAATCAGCGGAGTACCAAATTTTAATAATTTAGAAAAGGTGTGTTTATTTGATTGTAAATTGTAAATTGTATTGCATGAGAATTTCCGGTTATTGAAGTGCAATTAGACAAAACGTTTTCGATTTCTTTTATGACACACAATAAACTCCAACGGATATTAAACTACTTAAGCGTTTTTAAGAAAATCACATCAGCAGCAACAGCGAAAGTTTCCAAGAGTATTTAGTTGTGCTTTACAATTATTAGATAATTGTTCGTCTAATTACAAATCTAACTTAACCCAGCATGAATTAAGAACAACAATTGTTGGCTTGTCGCGTACTCACGATTAAAAGTGAAATTGTCCGAAAGGACTATTGCTTACCCATTTTGCCTGAAACTATGTCGAATTGCGCTGGACCATCTTGCACGAAACTCGGTCGATTGCACAAATCCTGGAAAAAAGATTCAAAGTTACTTGCCGTTTAACACGTGCAATAAATCAACAATCAATTTTTATATTTTTGAAGTAATCATTAAATCTCTGGAGCGTTTTAATTGCCCTATACTTCCACTTGTCAAGCCTATAAAATTTAATTTTACGAGCGCAAACATGCGCGTTACTTGCAAATACAAGAATGTTAATATCTACGAGACGCGTTGATTTTTAATTTAATTTTTACACTCTTCATGGTCTTTATGGTGTATGCATGTGCATGTCATTTATAGGTTTAATCAAGAACCATCAAGAAAACAAGAAGAGACAAATATTAACCAGCACGCCTAGCGCATTGAATTCGCGAGAAAGTGTTAATTGATATTCGTGTTTACATTAATAAAATGAAAACCTACAAACATAAATTATCACTTTAGCATCGCGCATGCATTTTGTTATAATAAGTGCAAAAAGTACATTGATCGTATTTTTATCAAAATTGCGCGCAATGAAAATACAAATTGCGAATAATTCCGAGAAATGAAAGTCGCGGAGCGATAGGATAGGATAGAAAATTTATAATAGCGAACAATAATCAACAATCAACAAAAGTTAGAAATTGAAATGGTAATTGGAAATTAGCAATTAATTAAATTGCTTGCTATATTGCTGGGAAATTGAATCAGTCCATCAGACTAGTTTAATTTTTAACCTAGAAGTAAACTGAAAACTTAATGGAAACATTGGAAAGCTAACAATTAGAGTAATCTCGGTCTGCACAGTGAACGTTTAACAAAAATTATAATTAATTAAAGATGTTTCATTCTCATATTACAAATTTATTAGAAAGCTAACGCGCGCACGTCAAATCTAATAAATTACAGATGCTCAAGCTCAAGTCAAATTTGGACATGGCAGGAAGTTATTGAACTCGAGCTCATCCAAATAAAAGTTTCAACTTAAATAACTTAATTAACGCTTGCAAATCTCTTTTCATTTTATGATATACGGAATAAACTCTCACTTTCTTGCCGAAATTGATGTACCTACATGATTTTATAAATAATCCATGAAAATTTAGGCGTAAATATTTAACAATACAACAATAACCAATTAAATTATTCGCGCAATTACGAAACGTTATTCAATTTGTAGGTTTGCAAAATAAACAATTGCCATTCAATTTTGCGTTTAATATTAATAATTGATATTTAACAGTTCAATTCAAAGAAATCAGTGTAATTAGTGTGTTTAAAAATAAATTAATAAGCATACAAATTGAATTTGAATTCGCATCAAAATGAAACAATCAAGCATGAAAACGTTATACCTAGACATTTCTTTAACGTTTAATTGATTTAATTATAGGATTTTATATTTCAAATATCTTTTTAATTAGATTTATTGATAGTTATTTTAGGTATTAGGAAACGCTATACAATAGAATATTACGACTCTAGGGCAGAAAGTTGAATTTGCCGACCCGCCGCCTTTTGTAAGCCCGAGCGAAGCGAATCGTAAATTTCTGTATCGACCTTGGGCAGAAAATAGAATTTTTATTTCAATTTGAGGTTTGCACATAACCTTTCTAACTTTTGGGAGTTAAATGTGTTTTTATGTCATTTAACCTCATCCACTTACGCTTTAAGTAATATATCTACAGAGTAGAAATGTTTAACTTGATTGAGTTAATTTTGCATACAGGGTATATTGAACATTTCAGATTTTGCTTGCAAATATAAAACCTCTAGATATTCAAGTATCTGTCATTGATGAATTCCGCATGTTTAAAGAAACACATTTAACTCTTAAAAGTTAGAAAAGTTATATATGCAAAGAAATGCACCTATTGGTACCGTCTCTGAATTTCTCGATTTAACCGAAAATATTGACGAATGAATTGCTTTAGCCAAAAATGCATCCCAATGGACCATTAACAAATACTAAATCACTCGGTATTTTACTTATAGCTAATAACGCAAATATCATTGAAAAAGTGGAAGTGCATTTATGTTGAAACTTATTATTATTCTTTAATTTTTGACATTAATTTCCGGATGTCTGATGCAATTTGTTTCTATCTAGAAACAACTTGATGCTGAATTGTTGAATAAAACTATTATGATAACATTCCTAAGATAGATGTGAATCTTCCGTATTACACAGCAGAGCAGACGTTCATGCAATTTAAAACAACAATTAAGCGCATAGGAACTACAAACATTAAACATAAAAATATCAAGATAAAATGATGAGAATATTATGCATACTAATCTGCATGCAGATTTGATGCTTAATTATGTAAGAACAATTCCAGTCTATCGCAACATCAACCGCTAAATTTCAAGTGAGGTCAGGTTAGAATATTGAAGCATTTTTAAAGAAACGGTTATCACGGCGAAATTAAAGTTGAATGATTAGCTCTACTCGTTTACTCTTCTTCACTTTTGTATTATGTGTGTATTCGTATACTAGTATCGTAAGTATGTTGGACAGCATACGGCAATCAAAACGTATACCGTAACATGTTCGGTGTAGAGATGAGATGCCCGACTTGAAGCGGATAATGAGCTTCGGGCTGTAATCAGCGCAAAGGCAATTAATTCGCAATGCAAAATACCTCAGCTCAGTGTACTTGTATAACATGAGATGAGATGAGAAAGGCGAAGCAAAGACCCGAACCCAACCAACAACCAACAACCATGCATCCAACTTATCTACCTACGTGTAGTAGTTCTTAAAAGTCATCAAGAATGAGAATGAGGCGTTTTCTCGACATGAATTGCCTTTTCTCTTCCTGTTTCTTCCTGTTGCTTTTGTTTTTATGCACCTTATACATCACACCATCGCATTTAAACTATCTGTGGTTCTTTTACCTTTATCTATGGCGAAGTTTAAAGCATTGCATGAAATCGCAAAGTTTTTCTTAATTTGAACAGAGTAAAAGTTGTTGAAACAACTTTTAGAACATTTTCGAAGAAGAAATCATTGTGAATTGTTAAAACACGTACACGTGGGAAACTCTAGTTTGTCGTAACAATTTCTTACATCTCATTGAGCAAAGTTTATTCCGCTTTTGTTATTCTTCTATACTTACTTATTTATAATTTTCTCACTTGGTCCACATTATTATTACATATTTAAATTGTTGTGAGCGATTTTCACTAAAGATAAAACAAATGCACACATCTGGGTTTTGTTCTCTCTTCTCTCATCACAAAACAAGAATCAAAGCGCGCAGATTTATACTTATTTCACTTATTTGTACGTGTTGTTTTAATAATAACTTCGCGCGCGCAAAATTACAACATTTTAAATTGAAAAGGAAATTATGCAACTTTTGTGGCATTTCGTAAGAATTAGCAATTTCGTAGCTCAAGATTTATAACTTTTTGTCTCAAAACGAAACTATTTTACAGTAGTCGCATTTCTTTATAAAAACTTTTTGCACACGTAAAACTTGACAACCAATGATATCATTATCTGAGAAAAGTACCATTTGAATTCTACATGGTAACATGGTGTAATAATTTTTAGTGGTAAAATGTATCAATTAATTAAATGTTACAAATAAATTGAAAAATTTTAAATACTCACACAATATACAGGGTGTTTATTTTTAACAGTTAATTAAAAGTTTTTACAGTGTATTTTTTGTTTTAAATACAAAAAAATTGAATTAATAAAATCTCAGACATATGTTGTAGAGAAATTTTACATACGTAGGCGTAAAAATATACTGGGTGTTCCGTTTGACAAAATATGTTCAGTTCCAAGCTTTGATACCTGTAAACCGGAAAAAATCTGAAAACGGCGTTTTAGTCCTAATTTAAACGTCGTATAAAATTGGCTTTGTTGCCTTTTGCCCACCATGAATTATATGTATAAATCAAAGAAAGTGTAAGTACTTGAATTGGAAAAATTAATAAAATTAACCGGAATAACGGAAAAACTATTATCCAAAACTATATCAAGTTTGGTGTCATTTTGAGGCATTTTCAACGCCGTATTCAATTTCGAAATAAAATATAGATTGTTTCATTTAAAAAAAGGAAATTGATGCTTACTTCCGGCATAGCCGGAAGTGCTATCAGCCCGAAAATATTTTAGAAATAAAAGTAGAGACAACGTTGTTTCTGTAATTGCGTTGGTTTATTGGTTGTCAAGTTTCACGAGTGCAAAAAGTTTTTATAAAATGTGATTAGGACCACAGATTAGGACCTAGAGTTAGTCCTACTAACTAATACCAATATTAAATATTTTGAATTCGCATTAATTAGCTGCGACTTCGGTTATAATCAATTAATAATTTCGGCAATTAGTTATGTATTATAAGTGATTGCGTAATTTTTAAATTTCGTAATAAATTCTAATTATTAATAAGAAATGAGTAATTTGAATCCAAGTCATTCAACTTTTGTTGCTATTTCGTGCACAAGTGAAATTGCATAAGCTCAAACCTAAAAATCTTTGCTACTAAACGAAACACGAGAAAACTAATGATGCTACACATTTTCATTCAATCTAATAAAATGGAAAAGTTTATTAAATAATGACAACTAACAAGAGGAATTTTTGCATGACCAAGAAAGCCTCCTTGGCTAACACCAACTGAGATTGAGCCGAGCATTCACCGCATGCACGGACAAGAAACAATTGCAAATCAAGAAACAAGAAGCAGAAAATATTCAATTCCACAAACGTCCTACATAAAAATGCTAACTATTCGTCTCGCTTACAACACAAATCTACACAACAGCGCTCGCTTATTTATTATTTATATTTGCAATTTGTCTGTTCTGTTTACATCAACATATTGGCACTTGACTTGTGGTATGAAGCTAAGTTCGTGTTCATTTTTTTCCGATTATAAAACAGCCGCACCTTTATTAGTTGCCTTCTTGTTCTTTGCTTGTGTTCTTGACTTAATGTTGATAGTTGATCAATAAACAATCGTGCGCGGAATTTAACAATTGTTTGATCACTTGTCTTATTGTCCAAAAATATTTGTTTTCCTTGACTGCAATGCAACCTGCTCAACTAAATCTGTAAGATGCTTTTGCAAGTTGCAAGAGTGCAAGAAGCTTTGAAGGTTGGTAAATATTAGAATAACCGTTTCAGATAAATTCAAGCTGTGTGACACCTGTTACCGTTTGTTTATTATTTAATTGAATTTATTTGAATATCCAACAAGAGCCATTAGCGTTTCATTGATTTTACTATTTGTCTCGCTTGTTAGAATGAATTTATTTGTGTTTACTTTGTGAGTGTGTGAATAGAATTTGAATAATTTGCACTTTTATTAAAGCTGCGCTGTGCCATGAGTGGGTTTATTATTTCATTTTGGATTATGTCATTGAATTGTTATCGCACGGAATGGAATTGAAAGCATTTGCATCAAGGGAGTTTTTAATACACAGGGTGATTCAAAAATCGCGCATTTTCTACACTGATAGAAACTTATCAATTCGTTCAAACCTGCGGATAATTTTAAATTTTTTATATTTTTGCGTGTATTTTTTATTGGTACGCAGTCATAGTGTTCCATCACGTTGTTTTTGTATGAGTAGTATCGGCAAAAAATGTGGTGATATACCATATTGAAACCAATTTAAATAATCGGACAAAACTGTCGCACTTTTAGCCCAATTCGCAATTGGGCTAAAAGTGCGCTCCGAAAATGGTTTGGGTTTGCCGAACGCAACGATTATTGTTTTAAGAATATAACATTTTTAAAGCATCAATGCTAACATATTTTTTATTTCAATATAAAAACCTATGATAAAAACCTTCATATTTTAAATTAACAATAAGACATTATTGTGATTCAATAATCTAATGATATTTTTGAATTAAAATTATCTTTGCATAACTTCTGCGCTGATAACTTTGTGAGTTGCTTGGGGTTTAAGCGACAAAGCGTTTTTTTTACTATAATGAGTGTAGTGACGATATTTACCTTTGGCCGTTTCCATTGGAATTGAAACGGTGGCGTTTGATGATAAAAGACCGAAGTTTGTGCGGCAGGAAAATCAGGATCTTCCCATAGTTCGCCGCGCTTGAGGCACGCACGACGTATGCGTTCGTACTCGCTCATTACCTGCAATCACAAATTTCAAATTTGATACAATCAATTAATCTAACTTCACCGACAATATGTATAAAACAACCACATAGAAAATTCACATTCTCCCAAGCTATCGAAGCTTCCTAAGCTATCTTAAATAGGGAACTTGAATTAAATGTCATTAACTAACTGTTTATGGAGAGAAGAGATTTTCACATTCTTGTCATACACGCTTCATAAACGTACGTGTATAGCGTGTCAGCAGAACAACACACAAAATAAACTATAGCGAGAGAAGAGATTCAGGTCAGTTTTTCCACTTTGCACTCATTACATTCGGAATTCTGCTCGCCGCGTATCTAATAAATAAACATCAACAGCTTGGCAAGCATGCCAAACAACAATTCATATTAATAACATAAAATTCAAAAATGGCGGGAAAAATTAACAATCAACAATAAACTAAAATCTGAAGATCATGTTCATAAAATTATTATATTAGGACAACAATTTCACATATAACACATTTAAGTATGTGTAACGAATGTTTGTCTTGAGTGTACAGTATTTATAGACAATGAAAGAATGCCTTTTACGCACAAGGATCATAATCGTTATAATCGTCGAAACAAAAAATTCGTTAAAATTTATGAGTTAATCAAGCCAGTGTATTCTATTTTTGGATTCAGTTTTGAAATTAAAACTAAAAACCACTAGCAATTTTCATAAATATTTCGATTTTAAACACGATAACAAGACATCCTAGATTTAAAGCTTTTAAACTATTTTTTACTTGATTAACAATTCATTCAAATAAAATTAATCAAATATGTTAATTTTCGAGAACATATGTTTAATGCTAATCGATAATCTTTATTTGTATTGCCTTATAAAAAACTTTACAAACTTTTATCAATTATTTTACAACATTTCGGTTTGAATAAAAATAAAGTATAGAAACTATGAACTATTTATTTTACAAGTGAGTTTAACAAATCGCCTTTAAAATCAACAGTAACATCAGAGAGTATTAAGTACGTTCAGTAGAGCAATAAAGCAATTTTCCACTCATTTCCTTAAATACATCTAGCAAATTTTCCGCATCGCAAAACACAAACGCACACGACACAACATTAACGACTTGTATTTCTTCATCTACAACTACAACCTACAACACAATGACAAGAAGAGCGTTTTTAGTGACAGGATGAACACCGCGGCCGCAAGAAACAACCAACATGACAATATGACAGCATCATTTTTTACGCGTTTTACAACTAACGCCGAAGACAGGATGTGATAAATGCGTCTAATGTTAAATTAGTCGCAAAACAACTTGATTTTAAAGGAAGAAGGAAGTTCACTTGAGTTCTTCAGTATTCGCTAAAGGTGTTGCTAAACTTTAAAACTTTTACTCGGCATACGGCACGCAACTTTCCCTGACATTGAAATCTAAACATCTTCGCAAATGAGCAACTAATTACCGTTAATAAACGCATTTTTATGCGTTTAAGTTTGTTTAATATCAGAGTGCATCAGGCATCAAGTTTCAAGTCAAGATGTTCTTGATTCGTGATTGCATTTGCGCATGCGCACACAGTGAACGCACACAAGGAAAATGGAAATTGCTTGGAAATTTTAAAAAGCTTGTTGAGATATTTTTATAATTTATAGCGTCAAGGTGTCGAACTGTGTGCGATTCTAACTAGCATCGCGTTGCTTAACTTGCTTGATTTGTTGAACTTCTTCGCTTCGTTTGTTAGTTATCCGGAGTTAAATATGCGTTACAATGTTTAGCGCTATATGCTAAAAGCCTAGGCTAAAAGTTGCTAAAGGTCGTTTCCATACGCCTCGCACGGTTGTACACCCACTAAACGATTGACTCTGTGAAAGAACTACGTTTAGACGAGCACTCGCCTTCGTAGGCTCATTTTCGATTTCCAATAAGAGCGCGGGAGTGTTGAACGATTTGCGGTTTGACAAATGACCAGTAAATGCACCTAACAACCAAGTTTTCACCTTTTGTTTTGCTATTTTTAGTATTTTTATTTCTCAATTTTGTTTGCAACTGCATCAATAACCATAAATTTAACTAAATGTGGTGTAAAATCTTGTAGGTGGTGTGAATGGAGCAATGAGGTGTGTTCGTTTTACGCTTTTTTGGCTTTGCTCAGTTCAATCTCACTGAGATCAAAGTTAGATTTTATAAGCACTGGTAGAGTTGCATCTTGTTCTTGATTTTTCAAGAATTCTTGTCTTGATTTCGAAAAATTCGAGACAAGATCAAGACAAGCGTCGGTATATAAAAATCAATACAAGACAAGACTAGGTTTTTCAAGAAATGGGGCAAATAATATCGAAAAATTTCAACAAATATAAAGATATTAAATA
>JARJDT010006827.1:0-10940 GCA_030264655.1 Leptusa sp. GC000079
TACAAAAAAGATGCAGAAATTAATTTCCTCTAAGTGCCCCGAGGACACTTTTGCCCTAACTATTAAGGCTTTCCAGATATTCGCGAAAAACTACCGAAAAAAGAGAAAAACCCCCATAACAAGCAAACCATGGGATATGGAGGAAAGTCATAAATACAAAAAGACGCAAAATAAATTGCCTTTAAGTTCCCTGAAGACACTTTTGCCCCAACTAATATGGTTGTCCAGATATTCGGGAAAAACCCCCGAAAAATAACGAGCTTTAAATTTCCTACCCGTCTGTTGTAGTCTTATCTGAAAATTCATTTAACAATGTCAAAACTGAGCGCCAAGTTGTAAATTGTTTGAATTACATGCGGACGTACAGCAATCATGTCGCGAAAAACGTTTATTTCATATCCGGTGTCGACTAAAAATCAATTTCCGTAAAGGCAATGAAATAAAAGAGACAGCAGAAAATTCTATTTTACGTTTTTTATTAATATTGTGCATTTCATTATTACAACAAACGCACAACAAAAAATACATTATAAACATCCCTAAGGTTCTGCCTGTCCTTCCAGCTTCTTGATAAACGATGCCTTCTTCTGCTTGACGCGATCCTTGCGTTCGGCATTCGTCATCTTGGCGCGGTTCCATCTCTTCTTGGTGGCAGGCTCCTTCTTTTCTGGCTTCTTGGGTGGTAATGGATCAGCACGGATATCCGCATGCGCTTTTTGGTACATGCCTTCAATCTACAACCAAACAAAATATAAATAAAACATTCAATTACAACTTTTGTAGGAACTCTTGTCACTTAAAACAAGATCTATCAAGCCTTTTAATTTAAAAAGTTCCCTTTAATGTTGTCCAACTTCGACACCAAGTTGATTTTGTGTATCAAAATAGCAATTTTATTGGACGTATTAAACTATCATTAGATAAAGAGTAATCATCAGAAAATGCACTTACTTTGTCAGCTTGAATGCCAGCCTTGATGTATTGGCTGAACTGACGCTTGAAAGCTTCGGGATCTTCCTCTTCCAAGGTCCGCATGTAATCAGCGACGTGTTGTCCAAAGATGTGAGCGCGGTGAACTTCAGCGTTGAGGTTCTTCGACTCGGCATCGTAACCTGGGAAGCGTCTTGTCGAGTGGGGAATGTTCAAGCCACCATCAACGGCGCCTTTCATCGCGGCGAAAACGCGTGCTCCGGTTGTTGTGCGGTTTAAACCAACATCCAAATAACATCTAACAACAAATTTTCAACTTGTTATTTAAAAAGAAAAAATGTCAAAACAAATATTTCTTACAAAGAAGTAAGTTATCAGAGACACTTTAAAATCAATGCTGATAAGCAACCAGAAATCTCCAACCAAAAGTGCATAAAACATGCACTAAAGGCCGTTAAAATCTGTTGGTTTACCAGGTCAGATGACGCGCATGTGTCTAATTCATCATTTAAATAAGAATTAAGCAATTAAAATCCTATAAAAACGCAAATGTTTACCTGAATGCACCCGGCCCTTTCTCCACATCTTCAATGTTGTACTCGTCACCATTGACTTCAGTGGTGCCTTCATACAACTTGTCCAATTTGAGCTTCTTCAGCAAACGACGCGCCAGCAACAAACCAGTAGCGTAAGCGGCCGCATAGTTGGTCAAACCAACAGTGACTCCATAACGCGGCAATTCGTGGGAATATGCTGAGCAGACGATGTGATCGCCTTCGATACGGGCGTAAGCAACCTGCACCGTGACATCGCGGTTGGACAAACGCACAATCAGGCGGTACTTGGGGGTGTTGTATTTGTTCTTGTCTTGAACAACCAAGCGCTTGCGAGCATAGTAATCGGTCTTACCTTCACGGCGCCTCTTGTACTTGACTTGGAAGCGTTTGAAATATTGTTTGTTCTTGACAACTTTGACGAAACCCTAAAATTTAAGGAAACAACATGGTCAACATAACCCTAAACTTTCCGACGCAGATTTTCCAAATTTCCCACTGGATCAACGCAATTTTTATTAAATATTTAATTATTGAGCAGAGCACTTAAGTAATGTCCACAAATGTATTTAGAAACAGTTCAATACATGTTGTTTATTTGCAGTATTTTTTGGTCAAGACGCGGACATCACGCTGGGGAAATCCGCGAACATCGCGATGAAAATGTTGAACTTGAAGGGGAAAAGTTGGAAAATCGCAGATTGACTAGTGCAGAATTTAATTACGCTAATATTTTTAAACAACTACGTACCATTGTATCGGATTATTTAATAAATTACTGCAACATGGACTCGACGAGGAACTTTTAGCCGCCGCGGTCCGGATAGAAAGAACTTGTAGAGGGCGCTACCATCGTTCGTAAGAAATACGCCAACGTCACTAAAAGTAACCAAATATTAAGTTGGCTGCCCTGCAATAAATTAATTCAAATATTTCGGAGTAATTAAGCGGGAAAACGCAATTTTCGATGAATATTTATTTAATTGACCATAAAAGTCAGTCAAAATTAAAACTACAATACTGCTAGTTGCTAGAGTAATAGATCTGGATTGACTTTGGACATTTGAACTTACTTTGCTTTGTTGAGTGTTTTTTAAATGACTAGAATTGATGATTGTGCATCACAACTATGACTAGAAATGCTTAATAATACTCTGGAGTCTTGCAAATAGGTAAAAGGACGAGAATGCCAAAAAAGATTTCAGCTGCTTGTAACCCGAGCTGAATGGCACAAATAATGTACTCGAATCGAATGACAAAACTTTGCCACAAGAGGAAATAGACGACGCCAACCGCGGATGGAATCGTGAATAAAATTGCGATAAAAACAGGCCACCCTAAAACAATTTCGCATTAGACTTGTAAGCTCGCTTTTAAGCGAAAATTTTGAATGACTTACATTTCTCTGTTAAGTTTCCTTTACGTGCAATGAGAACACGTATTAGTTCGAGCCCGCAGACGGCCAAAAGAATGCCGAATTCGGTGCCGAAACTCGGCGCTGGTTGATTAATGGCTTTCACAACATTCATTCCGATCTCACACACAGCAAACAATCCGAAATAATAGGAGTTTAGGTAAAGGAGTACTTCAAATGTGAGTGAAACGTTCATCTTTGTAACGTTCCACTCGAGTATTTATAGATTCTTTGTTAGTGGACCATTTTATTTGTTTATAATTTTCGATTTTTGATTTATGTGCGGGCGGAATGTTTGGAATGTGGGTGGATTGTCAATGATCACAAGAAATTAAATTATACACAGGTTTAGTTCACGCTATTGCTTCAAGAGGCAGCACTTGCCATATTGAAATGTTTGAAATTTAAAAGTTTATAAAACAGAAACTTTACAGAAAAATTGTTAAATCTATTAAATAATAAAAAGTTAGTTTATGAATCAAATGTTTGTTACTATTTAGACAATTTTCTGTTACTTAAATAAAGAGTTGTTTGCAAAAAACCGAAACAATTTTTTTAAGAATTAAAGATGTTTAGTTCAAGCAATTACTTCAAGAGGCAGCACTTACAAAATTCAAATTTTTGAATTTTAATCAATTATAACCCAAAAACAAAAGCGAAAAATGCTAAAATCTAGTAAATAATTGCTAGGATATTTATTTTTAAAGTGTTTTTGACTATTTAGATGACAATAGATTAGTTTTTAAAAAAAATATTAGCAAAAAACTTCGACAGATTTTTTTTAGAGCACCATTGGTGGCATTTTAGAGAACTTCGAAGAATTTAGTAGGAGGATCATTTATTTCTAACCTAAAAGCATCAAATGTCAAAGCAAACTAAGTAAAATTCGCGAAAATGTAATGTTTTAACGTGTATTTTCTTAATTATAAGTTAATTATCAATAAAAACTTAGTCAATTACGATGGAAAAAGATGGGCAACAAAGTGCAAACACGCAGCACGACTTGTACCTTCAGGAAATCGAAGGAATCGACGATTATTGGGGACCTACATTTAGGTAAGTTGTTTCCCCTTCGATTATTCATCAATAAATTGAACAATTTCGAATATTTCCTGTTGATTTCTCCCTCAGGGCGATCTACGATAACAACGAAAACGGTGCTTTCGGCCAAAAGCTAGAAGAACGCATCAAGCACCATGATAAAGACATTGAACGATTATGCAATGTTTATTACCAAGGATTTATTGAATCAATCAGAGAGTTATTGGAAGTTCGATCACAAGCAAAAAGACTTAATGTAACGAATCGATTATTGGTTAATTAGTTTATTTAATAATGGTTTAAATTTTTGTTTAGACTGAAGTATTGTCTGTAGACAAACAATTGCAAGTTGCTGCTGAGGGTATAACGAAAAGTGGGAGTGAATTGCTGCAGGCGAGAAAAGTCCAGAGTAATATTGCTACTGTGATAGCTCAGTTGAATTTGTGTTTGCCTGTTTTGACCACTTACAGTAAGCTTAAGAAACAGATTTTAGAGAAACGATATTATCCTGCCCTGAAGACACTTGAAGAACTTGAACACACTCATTTACCTCATGCTGCGTCTTATAGGTTTTCACAACAACTTATTGAGAGTATTCCCAAGTAAGTCACAACATTTACTACTATTTTATTAACAAATAACAAATTAAGATCTTTTTTTGATAATTTTTTTTTAAAGTTAAGTACAATAATCAATTTTAGACAAAAATTGATAAGATTGCAATGTTCAGAAATAAATTTTTTACATTATTGATTTTTTCTCGCACTTTTCTTAATGAAACATTTTTTAAATGGTTTATTGCTTGTAGAATACGCGAAAGTATAGAGAAAGCGTCAATGTCTGATTTGAAAGACTTTTTGGAAAACATTCGTAGATTTTCGCCGAAAATAGGAGAAGTAGCAATGCGCCACGTGAGTTTCCTCCGAATTAATCCTTAAAAAATCAAAAATTTCGCATATATTATAGACAAATGAACAATTAGCCAATGATCCTACACTAGTTGGCCGTAAAAAGAAACGGGTCGCGCCGCAACCAAACGAATCAATGTCTTCAAGTCACTATGAAGAAGAGTTAAGCGCACAGGAAATGATTGATTTCTCGCCCATCTATCGCTGTTTGCATATTTCCACCGTCTTGGGTTCGCGCACAACGTTCGAGACTTATTATCGCGCTGAGCGCACGAAACAAGCGCGCTTAGTCCTGCAACCGCCGCCAAACATGCACGAATCCGAGGAGAGTTATCGACAATACATTTACGCCGTGCTGGGGTTCTTTATCCTCGAGGATCATGTACTAAACACGGGGAACGGACTCATAACACGCGCGTTTTTAGACGATATGTGGACGATGGCACTCACGAAAATCGTCACTGCACTTCAAACGAACTCGGTAATAAAATATAAATTAATATACTATTTTCCCAAAAATCACTCAAAACTTTCCCTTTTATTAGTTTTATTCAAAAAATTGTTTGTTTAGAGTTATTGCACGGATGCGACTTTAATCCTGCGAATCAAAGATTTAATCATGTTATTCTGCACGACGTTACGTAACTACGGTTATACGGTGAAGCCCCTGTGGGAACAGTTACGCGAATTACGCGATCATTACACGGAAGTGTTGATGCAGAGATGGGTGCAAATCTTCCGTGAAATCCTCTCGAAAGAAGACTTCCAGGTGATCAAAGCGCACGAACAGGAAACGTACGATGAGATTCTGCTCTCATTTCCGTTCGAAGACGACCTACCCGATGATATCGTCTTTCCCTACTCGTTTCCCATCTCTGGGATGGTCCCGAAAGTCTACCAACAAGTCAAAGAGTTCATCTATGCTTGCTTGAAGTTCTCTGAGGACCTCAATCTAAGTCAAGTGGAAGTTGACGAGATGATTCGCAAATCGATGAACTTGCTTCTGACGCGGAGCTTCAGTGGTTGCTTATCGTCAACTTTTCGTAGCAATCATATCAATATGCAGGAAATTATTCAGATTATTATTGATACTGGTTATCTGGAACGTGCCACGATTTATTTAGATCAATTTATATCAAATATTACTGGGTATGTCTAAAATTACAAAAAAAACAAGTTTTATTTTGATTTTGGCGTAAATTTTGATGTTTTTTCAAGGGAGGAATGTAGGGGTGTAACAACAGGGGTGGTACAAGGACAACCTGCCATGTTTCGCGTGGCTAGAGAAGATGCAGTGCGACAAATATGCGAAAAACTCAAGAACAAACTTGATGAATGTATTGAATTGGAGAGTTATGATTGGTTGTTGGTCGAACCGCAAGGACACGCATCGAATTTTATCACTGATTTAATCGCTTTTCTTAGGACTACTTTTACTAGTTTTACCAATTTACCCGTAAGTTTCGTTTTTGACCAACTTTTGTTATTTAAATTAAAATATTTAAATAGTTTTAATTCCCAAAAGAAATAATTTCAATAGAAAATTGAAAAATATAATTTGAAATAAACTATTTAATTATTAAACATTTTTTATGTTTTCTAACAAAATTGCAATTTAATTGTTTTAATTGATTTTAGCCTGAAGTAGCGCAAGTCGCCTGCAAATCCGCCTGCGAACATATTGCAACTTTAATGTTGCGCGCTTTATTAGACAACGACATTAAACAAATCTCAATGGGTGCTTTAAACCAATTTAATTTGGATTTACTGCAATGCGAACGTAACTATTCAATTATTTCTCTGAACTTTCATTGATGTTTTCTATTGTAATATTTTATTTAAGTGTTTGCGGCGTCTGAACCAGTTAAAGGCCTCCAAGAAGACGTACTTCTATCGTATTTTTTGAAACTGCGCGAGATTTTAGACCTATTTACTTCTTGGGACTGGCCAACTTACTTCCATGACTATGGGCAGGAAACTTCCAAGTATAAACAAGTCGAGCCTGACATTGCCATCGTCATTTTAGAGAAGTAATTATACATTTTCAATACAAATTTGATTTTAATTGTCATTTTTTTAAGGTTGAGAGAGGGTGATAAGAAGACAATGTTCACAGTGCTCAAGAAAAGCGAGAGGGACAAGAAGAAACTACTTGAGACAGTCCTCAAACAACTGAAACAACTTTCACAGATACAAACTGGCAATAAATAACTCTAAATTACAATATTAATTAATCCATTACCCCAATGATTGCATTGAGCTTTAGACAATATTAATCGACTAGGTTACTTTTATAATTTACAAGTTACAAGTTTAATTAACTAATTAAGAAATGAAATGATTAAGAATATCAACTAAAAGAACTATTTATTAATTATAATTAGATTTGTTATTAATGATGAAATAGTTTCTATGTTTCTAACCATATGGAAAGTAATAAAATGCAAAAAAGAAAAAAGCAACATGTAAAAGGCTTTAATAATATTTTTAGAATGAACACTGATTTTTTTCTTCTAACCCTAATCACATTCTAATTAATATTTAATTGTCCTGTGAGTATTTGATATATTTTGAATTTGTTTTGGTATTGTTGTTAAAGGCTTTAATAATATTGTTAGAATGAACCCTGAGGTTTTTTTAACACTAATTATATCTTAATTAACTTTTAATTGTAAAGTGTACCCAAAAATCGTCTTTTCCTGAATTTCTTGTCATTTACGCTTTGAATTTTGTACAACAATGTCTTTTCCTGTTGATAATTCAAAAGTTAATGTTATCACTGATAATATAATGGAAATAACTAGAGCAGATGACTTTTACAAAGCAATAGAACCGACTTTCTACACGGCGAAACTAATAGGTTTAATGCACTTGTCCTTAGAAGGCAAGAAGCCCTTTCGCAAACTAGTCCCAAGCAAAAACTTCATTTATTTAGTCCTAGTACGCGTCCTAATCTTTATAACAATCAATGTTCTTATCAATATGGAGCTGGACTTCTTGGAATTCCCCGAAACCATCACTGGAATCGCCTTGCAAGTCGAATTGCATCTTGGCACAGCATTAAACTTATTTGAATTTATCTTCGCAATAATAAACCGCAATCATGGATTACTTATCTTTCAAACATTTATTGCGCTAGATAAAGAGTTGTCTAGTAATGGAATCAGGGTAGATTACAAGAGTATAAGAAGGATTGGGATGATGGAAGTTGCTTTCTTAATATTCCAGTTTATGTTGAAGATATCCTTACAATTTTTCAGTGGGAATTTCGCAATGTTGTTGATTTACAGTGGGATTAACATTGGTAATCTCTTTAATTCCATTATGCTGTGTCAGTACATCAATGCTATGATCATGTTATGGCAACGATTTCGATGGTTGAATGAAAAAATTGAAAAGATTGAGGAAATCGTCGCAAAAGAAAAAGTTGAAACAGTACATATGAAAATGCGTTCGTTGTCTCCGATTATCGCTAAAAAGTATGCAATACAGCAGGATGTGAAAAATCTATTGAAAATCTATGGGAAATTGCACAATTCAATGTGTGATTTGGCAAACTTAGTCAGTTCAGCTTTCGGTTTCTTTATACTTATGTGCATTTTATCGCGTTTCATCATGATAAACACGCAATTGATACATTTATACAAAATTATTCAGAGTCCTTTGCTTGGGGACGGTTTAATGTACTCGATTATTGCATTGAATGCTTTTATTCACATGCTTAAACTATTTATGATCGTTTGTACAGCTGCAGCTACAGCAGATCAAGTAATTTAAAATTTACTGATTTAATTAGTTCCATTGATCTGATAATTATTCTGATTATTTCATATTATTAAAATAGTCTAAAAAAACTGGGATATGTTTACATAAACTATGGAATGTTGACATAGCAATAAAGGAAGAAATTCAATTCTTTTCTATGCAAGTTGCGCATCAGAAATCGAATTATTCCGCGTTTGGGTTTGTTAATTTAGATTACACTTTAATGAGCACCGTAAGTTTCTTTGAACTCTTTGATTATCGAGTTTTCTAAGTCAAAGAACAATTTTCTAGATTCTTGGATCGATTACAACTTATTTGATTATTGTTATTCAGTTTGATATGTCGATGTCTTCAAATGCAAACAAATGTTGAATTCATATAAATGTTGTGTAGTGAAAAATGTCAAACAAAAAACATCTTGTGTGTGTTTTAACTTCAGTTTTCATCAATGGTTGTCTTTGTTTACGCTATTTAACTGATTTTTGCTTGAAAGATCTTTTCTTTTTATATAAATTTAATTACGTTTTGGGACAATTATCAAGATGAAATCTTCTTATTGAGTTTGATATGTCTTGAAATATAAAAAAAAATGTACAAGAGATTTTTAGGTACCAACATGAAAAATAGATTTATTGAACATTTAATTCAAATATATTAACAATAAAAAATACATAACTGATTATTAACTATCCTTAAATGTATTTCTTTCGTGATTTAGCATATGTTTTTTCAAATAAGCCTTCTCGGTAAAACGTCTGCCACAAACAGTACAAAGATGATCCTTGATATCCGAATGAGTCTTTTCGTGCATTTTCAAGTTATGACTGCGGCTAAACGCCTTTTGGCAAACACCACAAACGAACGGTTTCTGGCCAGTATGCGAAAACATATGTCTATCAAGAACACCTTTTACCTTGAAGCCTTTTTCGCAAATATGGCAAACAAACGGTGTTTCTTTCATATGTGTGAGCATGTGAGACCTTAAATACGTGACGCTAAGTCCACATTGAGGACACAATTCCCGCAACATTTGATGATCGCGACGAATGTGAATAAGGCGAGCCGCATAAGAAGAGCAAACTTTGCCGCAATGTCCGCAAGTTTTCGCCTTTAAGGCCTTTTCGCTCAGTATTTTCGTGTTTTTAGCTGATTTATCGCGTTTTTCTGGCCACGCACTGCAAATTCTTTTATGCGCGTCAAAGTCGCTCTTTTTATGAAACCTAGTCGCGCAATGTTGGCACCTAAGTGACTGAACATGCCTTTGTGCATAGTTCTTTTCACCTGTGTGTGTAAACAAATGTCGTTTTAAATGAATTATATTCGAAAACTTCCGCGAACAATTGTTGCAATTAAATGGAAGATCGTCGAGACTTCCATGTGTTAACACGTGACAATCGTAGTTTTTCTTTATGACAAAACCTTTGCCGCATACTTGGCACGTGAACGGAAAATCTTTGCGATGATTCAATTTGTGGTTTTTCAAATATGATTCTTTGAGAAAGACGCGATCACATTCGTCGCATTTGAACTCGTTATGACCGCGATGTACTAATCGATGGACCGGAAATTCAGAGGCTTTAAACGAATCGTTACAAATATTACAAGCAAACAACTTTTCAGGCAAATTAAAAATACTTGTTATCTCTGAAAATTTGGCCGTATCGGCGATAAAACGCGTTTTTTCAGTGATTCGTTCACTTTTCGGTATGTTAAGATAAGAGTTTAAACTTTTATGACTTGAAATATGTTTGTGCAAGTCTTTTGCAGTGAAAAAATTCAGACAAAAGGGACATTGGTGTGTTATAACTTCTGTTTTTGTTAATGATTGTCTGAATTTTGAATGATTCACCAATCTATGCTCAGAATTTTGTTTGTTTTCAACATTTGTAAATATTTTTGACTCATTCTGTTCATTATCACTTGAGCTAACAACTTTATCATCAAAATTACATGAAGTTGACTCAGTTGAGAGATCTTTTTCTACTGTAAAGACAATTTCTTCACTTGTTTCAAAAATTTGTTGTAAATCTACCTGTTGATTTTTCATTGTTTGGTTTTGGGCTATTCCTTGCAGGATTTGATAAGATGCAGTGAAACGTTGATGGAAAAAATATGCATTATGCATTAAAGAAATGCATGGGCCACAAATAAACTCTGGAAGCTTATCATTTCCTGTTACCTGAAAACAAACAAAAAAACATTTAACAAAAATTGAAATTTTAATGAAAATTGTGTAAAACTTACAGGTATATTTGTTATTGTTGCTAATTCTTCAGCTAACGTCTGAACGGGTTGAGATAGTGAAACAGGAATTTCTTCATCCGCAAG
>JARJDT010006840.1:0-12158 GCA_030264655.1 Leptusa sp. GC000079
TCGGAATGCATGTTGCCGAAACTTCCACAGTAACTAACTATTTATTGAACGACTAAAGCAGTTTATCGAAGTATGTTCCGTAAGCATGTATCGGGTAGATTTGCAAGTAAGTAGACGGTACGCCGAAGGAACGATTTCAGTTCAAAGTTGAGCAAAGTTTTGAGATCATCAATTTAAATTAAACTCGATTCCCAATTGGCAATTTTAAATCACCTAATGTGGAATAATGTGCTTTCCCGATAATGCGTCATATTTAAAGTAGCTGTCTGAAGTCTGCGAATAAAGCCATACCTTCCCAAACGACGACGACGTCGTCGACGAGAGCTAGTTAGCTAAGGTGTTTGCGAAACTTTGCAAACTAACAAGCTGCAACACGTCGGCAAAGTGACTATAATTAATTAATGTCTTCGACATCAATATGTGTTTTCATTATTTAGCCTAAACATCAATTTGACCTATCTTGATAAATAGTTTCCTTTTTAATGAATTTAACTACGATTCAGCTCTAGCACATGCTATATGTATACAAATTAAAAGTTTTTAATTCTCTTTTGCTGGGATTCAATTAATTTAAAAGTTTGAAATAGATTAAGCAGTGAGCTGCGCACAAGAAATTGCAACGCACACACAGTCTCACGAATAGAAAGAAAAGAAACTGAAAAGCAGCGACGAGTTACCGTCAACACGACTTGCTTTTTAAGGCTGTACCACTTTTACGTTTCTCTTATTCCCATCCTGAAAGATCCCCGCAGACAGGAGCAGCTGCTCTGGGTGTTTCTCATTAACAGGATTCAAACATCACGACCGCAACTTTAAGCGAAAAGACTGGGTTGCAAAACGGCGAAACACAAACCGGAAAGACGCTGGAAATTTTCACTATGCGAGAAAAATAAATTAAGCGAACGCGGTCTGCGCGTAAACAAAATACTTTTGTAAAGAGGGAAAATTGCCTCAAGAGTACATTTTTTTTCTTTGCAAGCTCTTTTGTTAAGAAGCTGTTGATACGCTTTTCGTGTGTATCGTTTGAATATAATAAGCGACGTTTATGCACACTCCTCCTATGTCGTGCTTGTTGCTTGGAAGTAAAACGCAATTTTCTCATATTCCATCCATATTTCAATACGTATTCCTAAAGGGCACCGAAAAACGGGGACGATGGAACACATTTAAGGACCTTTGCCTGCTACGAACTTTAAGCGCAGACGACGAGTGGAAAATAGGTATGAACACGTCAAGTCAATTTCTTTTAAAATATGGGGAGATTTATTTAATAAAAGGGCAGAACAGAACAATCTTTCGTATATTGAACTCCCCGATTCGAATTGATTTTTTTTACTAAACTACTGTTCGATGGTATTTTAAACTATCCAATTTTAACATCAAAACGGAAAACAAAACTAAAACAGTTCATTAATCAAGTATGAAAATTTGGGAAACATGAACCAACGCGCTTTTTAGTCGAAAATGCAAATTATAAATATTCAAACATGCCATATTTATACACTGACTTGTAATTAGTAACCGAAACTAGTGAAACGCGGCTATTAATATTTTATCAAATTTGTGTAACATTGTTCGGGCAATCGGACGAATTATAATAAATAATTGACATACATTTTGATTACAAATATGCAAGCAAATAGAAATCTGTTTGGAATTATATGAGCAGCCTGAATTATTAATTAATGTATCCATTCTGTTTATGTGCCACAATAATCACAGTCATAAATACAGATTATATTGGATTGCACTTTTATAAATGCCTTTTTTGCAGTTTGACAGTTTGGAAAATATAGCTGTAAACAGAAATCAAAAGCATGCATATAGCTCAGCACCGCGCGCAATTCAATTTATTTTTCTTATGTAATTTAATCGTTACGAATTCTGTTAACAAAATCAAAAGTATTCTCAAGTGCATTTCACTATAACTTCGTTAATTACGGCTTAAGGTCTTTCTGGGGGCGCGTGTTCTCTTAGCATTTTTGAAGTGCACGACGATATAAATTCGCACATGAAACTCGTCGTTGGCAAGTTTATTTCGAGTGTTTGTCGGCTCCTCACAACTTTTCAGCATATGCTATGTTCAGCTCCAGATAGGCATAGGCTTCAGAGTTCAGATAAGTTTTCCACCTCGAATATATTGTATAATATGTAGAAAGTACATAATTTAAAAGACTGGGCTGTTCGGCACAAAAGAATGAAACACGCTTAAGTCAAGGTGTCATGCAGCAAAAAAGGACGTGTATGAAAGAAAAAATGTTTCGTCAAATTATTTTCACAAGCCCTACTAACGTAAAGATATCTCATTCAGTTCGTAAAAGGTTAGCGCGGGAAAAACGGGCATATATGAAGAGAAAACACTTAACGTTTTGCGATGCTTGGAAAAAAACTTGCACTTTATTTTATGTACAAACACATAATATTAGTTTAATGGTGATAAAGATTTAATCTTTACATTTTCACTCTTTCCATGTGTGCTCAGACAAGATGTGTAATGGTCTATAAACCATATTTTTGCGCTTTATTAATGTAGCAAGTGCGAAGTTTCGTTCATATTCTACTAACACGTTTATTTGAAAATGGGTAACTTTTTCATGTTTGTTGTTGGTCACATGTGTTACGATAATCAAAGCGAATGCTATTTATACTGGCAAATATATCTAAAAGGAAAAGCAAACAAACAAATTAAAACGCGATGTTGTTCATTCGTTAAAAATGTATGTTGAGTTCTAGTTCGACGCCATTGGCGTTGCAATATTGAATATTGCAATCAAACTTTTCAAATTCCAATGTTAATTTAAGAGTTGTTTATTTTGGTATAACAGCGTATAACTAGCAAAACAAGAATATTTTATTCAATTACTGAAATTGAACGAACTGCTTTGTCGACAAAGAAGAATCCGCACGAGGGAAAAGTTTTATTCCATAAAAACAAAATCATATTTTTACATCTTAGGTCGACGTCGTTTTTGGCATCATTTGAAATGCGTCCCGTTGTAGTTCACTCGTTCACTGTTCTGGCGAATGCACGACGCGAAATGAAAACCGAAGACGTTTTCATTTTATAAAAATGCGCCAGCTTCCCGCCAGAGGAAAGAGAAGAGAGTTTCGTTTTATCCAGATAAATGACTATGCACTTCTTTCGGTCCGAAAAACATCCGCGTGCCACTGTGTTTGCGAATTAGAAAAAGAAGAATACAAGAGCAAAAAATAACTGAATATGAAAAAAGATTGATGAGCCCGGTTACTACCTCCCTGCCGGTGCAATATTTCATGCGCTTTTATCACTCGCTTCTCCACCCCACCCCTTCTTCAGCACAAGCTTTCATAAACATTGATTTCTTTATTTTAACACCGATTGCATTCGCAGTCGCACTGACTGATGTCATAACAATTTTTATTCCTTTATATTAAAAGCTATTGTGTTTTTGGTTTACAAGTGCCCTGGATATTCTTTTCTTTATAATATCATAATAAACTTAAGAACGGAATGCGTTGAAAGCTGTTGAACGCAATTTATGCAAATAGGAATTAACGACTTTAATAGTTTTGTTTATATCAGTCAATTTGAACAAGGTCAATTTCACCTTGCCATGAGCTTGTGCTGTGTCTTTCGCCTTGTACAATAAAAGACGAAACAAAACAAAAATTTCATCATCTTTTCGGATTTATATATAAAGGTGCCGGCGCACGCTTTTAATGAAAAGCCATAAAATGAGTTACAAACTTCTTTTATTATCCTTCTTATTACTTTATCCCGCGGGCTGTGTGAAGGTATGAGGGACTAAGTTATTCTCGACACTTTAATAAACTTTAGACTTTCCCTTTGCTCGTGTGCGTTTCGTCCTCTTAGTCCTCTTCGTCCGCGTCATCGTCGACGTAAGGTACTAAGAAGCGAAATTCGCACGTCGTCCCATCATGTCTACTCAGTGATGTCTTGCTTGGCTTAATTTCACTGGATGCTTCTGTATGGCCAGGCAAAGGTAGAAGCAGTAGCAGAGAGGTGTTGATTGAAATATTTGCGCGACGCGCCGACGAAACTCTATCCGTCTCAGCTCCTTCGCATTATAAATCCCTTCTTAGATTCGATTGCATGATGGATTGCTAAATTATGAACGCCAACTTGCCAACGCACAAACGCACTAAAATATACACAAACTTATTTAAAGGTCGATAAAAAGTTTGTTAATACAAAAGAGCCAAAAGGAACTTTAGTTTTATCTTCTAATATAAATAAAACACATTGAGTTCATTATGTATTCGAATAGAGATTTATCAAGGATTCATGCTAGGCTAGTCTTTAAAGACTTGGATAATGTCGAAAGTTTTCGCTACGTGTGTCGATATTCCGCAGCATTTCAACAATTCTTTGGATTTCGTGCAAAACAACAAGAAAAAAGCGTCGCACAGTCACAAACTAATTATTTATAGTCCAAGTAAATTGCCATGGATATCCCAATAGCAATAGAAGAAAACAGATTCCAATCGTCTATTCCGAGCTTGGGGAAAATCCTTGCCGAAATGAATAATTAAGTTATTTATCGTCAGCGCTGATAAAACATTACCGCTAAAAGTTGAGGAAAGTCTTAAAAGTTGATGTGACGACGCTAGTTTGTTTAGTGTTGCTCTTAATTATTATTAGTCTTAGGCTTAGTGGTTGTATGTTTGCTAATCGTATGACTGGATGAATGAGATGAATATGATGCGATGTTTCAGCGTATTGAGATGCATGTATTAAAAGTTTCATCTCTTGAGCGCGAACAACGCAACTTTTGCAAGTTGCTCGTTGTGTTGAAGATATTATTATTGATGTATGCGGTTTGCGAGTTTAAACAACGCCAAAACTTGGCATATAAATTTAATTTCGTGTTCGCCAAACCGAATTTTCATGTTGAGCCACCCGCAACAACTAAACAAGTATATCGAGACTACACTTGTTTAGAATGTTCAGATTTTGGATTTAACTTAGTTTATTTTTCTTTCTAAAACACATACCAGTGGGACATTTGTCTCGAGATTATACATTGAAATATTTCTATAATTCCATATCAAAAGAAAATTCAATTAAATTCCAAATATAAAAAGATAAAATCAAACTGAAATACTGTTGTTGTAATTTCTCTTTGTTTGAAAACCTACACCAAATAAATAACAAATGTGTTTTACGTTTATTGAATTCATCACAGATTGCATTTTAAAATATAAATAATTTGATTCAAATTTAAATTACGCACAGTTCGATTTGCATACAAAAACTCTATGCCAGTAGGTAGTTAAAATTTGCCGCGGTTGTGCGCATAATCATGAATAATCCATTGACTTTGATTTGCACGCATGCACGCTTTGATTAATCAATATAAATAAGTTTAATTAACATGCAAATCTATACGGTAGTCAATTCAATAAAAGCTGAATGAAATCCGCCATCAAACAAATTAATCCATTTGTTAAGAACGACAAAAATGAAACTGATGATTTCCCCGCTTCTGGCTTATAATGACCAAAGCATACTACGCGCATTTCAATCGTATTTTTGATGGATGTGCTGTCAGCGTGATTAAACGCGACATGCCATCGGATAAACAAGCGATTTTGAACGCGACCCAAAAGGATGTCCATATCCGCGACTCAACAACGACGGCGGCGGCGGCGATAACACCAGCACCGCCATCAGGCGACGACGCGCAAGAGACCAACATTGAATTGGGTGTGAATGTGGCGGCGAGCGCATCAAAGGTAATCGAACATACGTCGTCGACGTCGAGAGTGCCACCGATGAATATGGTATCAATCGGCTCGATGGTCTGCCGAATTTGTCAGACGAATTCCGGGCAAGAGCTCTTGATATCGCCGTGCCATTGCAAAGGTTCGATGGCGTACGTGCACTTATCCTGCTTGGAGCGGTGGCTGAATCAGGCGAGCCGATGCTATTGCGAATTATGCATGTACCAATTCAATGCGATCCAAACGAAACGATACGGCCTGTTCCAGGGCTTGAAAATGTGGATAAAACACCCACGTAATCGTTCACATATTCAATCGGATGTATTGATCGCGCTGCTATTGACGGCGATCACGATCGGCCTGATTGTTGTTTGCTTTCTCGGATTGCAGTATTTCATCATTGAAGCCCAACGCATCGGCGTATCGAAATTGTGGACCGAAATCATTTTATCAGTTTTCATATCCGTCGTACTTTTAGGATACTTCGTTACGATTTACTTGTTAATTAAGGACCAAGTTGTGCCTTGGTATACATGGTGGAAACAGACCGTTGATGTGCGATTGCTTCTTAGTCCTTCGGTGGCGAAGGGTCTACGAAGACAACTGAGTAAAGAAACTGCGCTTTGAACAAGAGTTTTAAGTGTTTTAACATGTTTTTTACTTATATCGACTATTTTCAAGTTACTACTCCGCAGAACACGAAAGCTTTTATTTTGTTTTTCTTTCTTTCTTTGAGCTACTTGTAAAACAAACGAGAAATAAAACAAAAAGGATCGTTGTGTGTTTCATTTCGCTGATCAGCGCAGGATTTTATTCAATTCTAATTTAATTTAGTATCATTTGTTCCTTGTATTTCATTCGCACTTTGCGACGTTTTATTTGCTTTCCGAACAAAAGAAAAATGAGCGAAACATGTAACGCCCGGTAAATTATTTTTCTTTCTTGCTTGTGGAGCGTAATGGTGAATCATAAAGTTTTCGGGATACGTTTAAAATGGTGCATCAAAAAGGCAATATAGAAAATTTCAGTACATTACTTTCAGAATAATATCATTCGGCTTCTTCTTGGCTTGCTTTAGGTATATCATTGCTGGCTAGAGCACAACAAGACGGGTTTCACTGAAGACCGCATCAAAAAGCAATATAAGGTGCGTTTAAACGTCTATATATCAGGCACACCGAACGTCTCGAAGCGTTCGCCATCATTCCAAAGGGTGTCATTATACAGTGTGCGACATCGTGCCGAGGAAATTGAGGAACAAAACGTCAGTTCCGCCCTTCACTCGACTGATTGCTAGCGCGCTTTGCCGCCTGCCGGTGAGAGTGCTGCTGCTGCTGCCGTTCGTTTTCTCATGACAAAAATCAATCCGGAAAAATTTCCTTTCATCTCTTTCGTCTTCCTTTTTCTTTGGCACCCATAAAAGACGTACGGCTTTTTTCGCCTCGCTTCGCCGTAACTCATATTCGGTTTGTGCCCAATGTTGAAGTTGCATGCACGCAAATATACGAAGAGAAATGAAAGCGCAGGCGGCGTATAAAGTTTTCCTTCGCAAACCAAACACACCACCAGTAAAAAGTTTTCTTAGTGTCATAGAAATCTGCCTTTGTTTGCATATTATCGTAGGCGCTGATGGCGGTAAAAAATTTAATCGAAAGTTTTCCCAGGACCAACTCAAACTTTTACAGCATGCGCTTCGGTTCTTGATGAGAATTTTCCACAAATACAGACGCACACATTTTAAGTCACTATATATTATCACATTATATACCAAATTTGTGTTTGTATCAAATGTTAACAATCATGGTGATATGAGAGAGGTCGATGTCGATTGTTTGATCAATTTAAATAATTAATTGAATTAAAGTCCAAGGTTTAATTATAATCTATTGAAGGCAATCGTAAACCGCAAGACCTAAAACTACGGCGCGAAATTGAAACGTTACGGTGAAGTGAACCAGTATCAAGCGCCGGACAGACGTTATAATTGGATCCGTTTGCTTCTCTGAAATAGAGAAGTTCATTTTGCTCATTAAGACACAAATAATGCTCTTAACTTTAATATTCTTCAACGATCTTGTCATTTCACAAAAAGAAAAGAAGTAGATTGGTATTTAAAAGGAAGAACAACGCTAAATGATGGCCGGCTATTAGAACGATTTGCGAGTCGGAGTCCTTGACTGCACTTCTTCTTTGCCGCAAAGGCCTCAAATACGTACAATGTCCTTATATCAGTGCGCCAAATCGTAAATGAAACAACAACGTTGTTGATGTAATGGCTTAAATCTGAAACAATGAGGCCGCTACGCGACCAAAAATGCACTTCACGCTATTGTATCGTTCAGTTTCACGCAGTCATCGCGCAAATCCAAGAGCGGTCTACAATTTATTCGCCTGAGCCCGGCGCCTCCACTCTACCATAACAAGCATGACAAGAAAACTTTGTTGATTTGTGACGCTAGCAACGTAGAAACTTTTGATGCGAATAAATTGTACGCGTGTTGTAAAACATTGTAAACGGCGGCTTTAATCGTTGCTCATCATTGGGGAAAGATAAACGTCGGACGTAAGTAAATCAGGCACACTTAAATCCTTCTCAATAGTGCCGCCTTTGCCCTCGACTCCCGACAACAGTGGCATCAGCATAGCGGAGACTGCGTTCTAAAGAGGCGTGAGCGCATTTCTGAATGTTAGCGAAGATAATCGCACCCCGGAGTGCTGATTGCGAATACCACAGAGATCAACTGTTAAGCCTTCCGGGGTACATGCACCGTCGAACCATTCGGTTTGCTAACGCTTTTCTGCATTCCACCACTACCACTAGCAGCACTTGCAGAAGATACGTGAAATACCTTAACGGATTATTATCGGGAGCAGCGCGCGCGGATCGTTCGTTACGCGAATATAATGCATATCCTACGTGTGGAATTGTGGATGTTCGGTTAATCTCATTCGCAGCCGTTATTCGTTCATATAACGAGTTTCGTTTAATAACCACGGGTGGGTGTTCCCCATCTTAAGTCATAAATGGAAATTAATTTATGCCGCATAAAATGAGAACACGTGATGCGTTTATAACTTGACTTTTTCAAATGTGAACGCAAATTGAAAAACTTGCAGATCATTCGCGTTACTTTCTCCGCGCATATTTATAACAGTCTGTAAAATTGTTCACATTTAAGTGTGCACGCTGAAAGTGTAGGCAGAAGTAGAAAAAGTTTGAGATGTAGTCCAGAAGATAAGATAGGAAAGTTTTCCTGCGAATAAACCGCAATTTCCCTCAGGGATTTATATTTATTCATTCTTTTGAATATTGAATGTGACTCTCTCGCTGACGACGATATCCATCTGAAACGAAACTAAGGCCAAATCCGTTTGGACCTTATACTTTCTCTGCATGCTCGATGCTTTAAAAATATACGCATAAAGCAGATACATCGATTGATTTGGCCTGGGAGAGGTAAAACGGTCTGCTACCGAATTGGAAAAATGAATTCCCATGCGAATTAAGTTTTGCGTCGATGTCCTCAGACTCGAACGTTGCTTATTTATGCTTTGTAGGCATTCCACGCAGCATTTAGTATCCGTGGTAAAGGTGAATTAAGTTATATTACACCTTGCTAGGGACTAGCAGGACTACTTGGGTGCAAAGAGCGCGCCAATACGGTAACGTTTCGCATTTCGCAAGGAACACGCTTCCTGGCGGGTGCGACAGGATAAGTATATTTGCAGAGTGCGTCTCCTACATGTGTTAGTTACGTAATGTGTCTGTGCGGTCGTTGCCGCGCCTATGTGTGCTTTGGCAATGGCGCAATTTAGGACAAAATGTATGAAGGTCGTATCTTATACCTTCTGTATCATTTATGAGCATTACCCAACATACATTCCGGATATTAAGGATATGATTCTCTCCCACAGGTATCCTGGATACGCAAGAGAGATCTCCACATCTTAACGGCCGGTATCTTAACATACACATCGGATCAGCGATTTCAAGTGATTCGACCCGATAAGTCCGACAACTGGACGCTGCAAATTAAGTTTCCACAATTGCGAGATTCCGGCGTCTACGAGTGCCAGGTCAACACCGAACCGAAGATGTCTCTACCTTTTCGACTCAACGTTATTGGTGAGTAGTTTAAACTTATCTTGAAAAACTCAACTTATTTCTTTTCGAACATTTACTATGCGATAAACATGTAGGCACAGAAAACCTTATGCTCTACTTTTGTCGTTGTGCGATTTCATTTTACGATCTTTCTTAATTCCCACTCGATTATATAACAACTTCAAAGTTGAACAGTTTTTATCAAGTAAGCACTTTAAATTCCGCACGAGCGATATTTCACTTTTTTGGGCAGCTAGTGAAGACTTCAGCATGCATGATGAGGGAGGCGGAGAGAAAAGGTGGAACAAAACATAAAATTTTTTGTCATTAGTTTTTTACGTTCCACATAAGCACTTTACCAGACGTCGTTGTTTAGTTATTTAACGATGTTCATAAAAGTATTCCGATAATTTCGCATGGCCGAGCACAATACGTGAAATTTGGAAATTTTTAATTTTTGTTTGTTATAAATTACAAATTGGAAACTAAATTGTTAATTAACATTTAAATATATTTTGCCTTTATTTCCCTATTCTTTTGTTGGGACATACAAGTTTTGTTCACAATGCGCGAGAAAATGTATTGAAGGAAGTCTTCATAAAATAAAATTGCGATAATATTCAGCTAGAGAAGGAGCAAAGCAGCCCAGTTGAAATTTAAGCTTTTCTATATCGTTTTTAACGTGCTCGATTGCAGCCGAACGACTTTTTATGGATTAAGATATTAGAATTGTGGAATATGGATCGGGGATTCTATAATGGCAGTGTTAGAAGGGGCGAGAATGAGAGGCTGCCAAGACGCGGCTGGCCGGGAATACGAATTGCGAGCGGGAAAATTGACGGAAAAAAGGAACTGGCAAAATGACTGCAAATTATGGCATTCCAATATCGGCCTATGGCAATCCGTACATAACGAAAGCCTATACATCGTCAACGTCCTGCTTTTGTTTTTGCGCAAAATCTGTTGAGATTTTATGACTCGACCAACTCATTCAAATCGAAAATGTTTTTGTCTTTCGCAGCTTGTTTGCATGATTGCTGTTCTTTCGAAGGCGTACTCGGCTTTGGACTTTGAAGAGCCGCCAAAGAATTAATACTAGTGCAAAGCACGCTTTTTGCAACAAGTTGCGCGAATTAGTATTTCGGAGTGCGAAATTTTATTTCGAAATGCACGTGAAATTGTCCATAAAACATACAATGGATTCATTAACGCGCTCCGACTTCTAACATTAATTTAAATTCATGAGAATAAGTTAACGCTTTTTGAAGTTGCGCTTTAAAATAAGAATAAAGGGATGAATTTACAGCGCCGGGAACCGCTCGGAAAGTAGAGAGTGGAGTACGAAATCACTGATGGGAATAAGTAATGTCGCTAGAAGTTAAAAGATTTTTCTTATTGAATACATATAGTTCTGTTGGCAAGCTGCAGAATAAATCTAAAGGTGGGAAATATCATGTGCGGATTTGTACGAAATCCACATTCAGAGGATATTTCTCAAGGCGACCGATAGCTGGTAATTTACGAGTGCTCCGACTCACTCCGGCCCATTGGGAAACGAGTTTACTTTTTGAAAAACCTCTTTCTACCTCTGGTCGACGGCCAATTTCACAAAATTAGTAGGATTAAGGACGAAGGAAATAAGAAGAAGTGGAACATAGATAGCCACCTACCAACCAGCCACAGTTGCTCCGCAAATGATTAGAAGCCGAAAAAATCTGCTTCAATATTCCCGCAAGCTGTTATACACAACGTTTCATAAATACACTCTAAAAGCATCATTTTGGGACAATTTCCGACGATGTCCTTGCGTTATAAGCCGAAAGCTAAGCACATATTATGTGGTATAAATATTATTGGCAGCAGAGGCGTGTGTGTGGTCAAGGAAATAATTAAAACTTGTTCGCCAGAGACCAGACGCAGAGCAATAGCCAATAATTTCGCCAACTCCATGTCTTGTAAGTTGGTTTGTAACTTGCGGGAACATCTACGACCGGCGACAGCAGTGTGGTGCGCAGCCGGGCGGGTTATTTGTGACCCCTTTCGGTTTTCCACCCGAATTGTATTGATCAACATCAACATTCAACATATAATAACATTTTACGAGTTCCGCTGGGCGCTTCGCCAGCCAAACTTACCACAGCAGCCAGTTTGAATGCCGCTGCTAGTTATGGTACTAGTTGAACTGTTTAAAGATAAATTCATATTCGTCTTTCACTTCGCAACTTCGCATTCATACATAGGACGCGGCGTACTATTCCTATTCCTAAACTAAAATTAACTTGCCTGATTGAGTTTCCATAATTTACGACGCTATTACTCAAGCAAGTGA
>JARJDT010006864.1:0-11481 GCA_030264655.1 Leptusa sp. GC000079
AAGACTCCCGACCATATAATATACGCTTTAAAGCGATGTATGTTATAGTTCGTTTAAGAACTCCCTCAGTAACCGTAGATCCTGAGCTTGCTTGAGCAAAAATCTAATAAAAATATTCGCGAATAACGCATGACATCAAACCGATAAAATACTTTGATTTAAAACTCTTATCTCATTTTAAATATCACATATTTTCGTCCATGAATTAATTTATTATCATTGATTTAAATAAATAAAAACTAGTAGCGCCATCTATTAGAACGCATACTCACCAGCACGAAACGTCGATAATCAGTGATTATTATGTATTATCAGATAAATTTTGAACACTCTGTATATGTGGACAAAAAATAGTTGTAAATTCCTCGTAAACCAAGGAATTGCCAACCCTAAGAATATCTTACCCTTGCGAGTGAGTTTTGAACTTTCCAGGATGAGGATCAAGACGACCTCAAAATCCTTCCAAGGATTCATTACCTTAAACTTTACATTTTAATCACATCCAAACAATAAATGTTTTTCTTCATTGTTGGCATTTTCATATTGTTTTTTTTTCTCGTATAAAATACACGAATAAAGCTAATTGTATTTGTTAAGTTATCGATGCGCCGAAGAATTTTTATTCATGTTGAGACATTGTGCTTTTGCATTATTTCGACAATACATTACCACAATAGACATCAATCGATCGATACTTGAAGCAACTAAGTGAATGCCTACTAAAGCGATATCCCTAACTAAATATCGCAGCCAGGACAATGCGAAGTCGTGAACGATTCTAATAGAATTAGGGGCCATGTGTATGAGTGGGTGTTTGTGCGGTTAGTTGCTTGCTTGATGCGCTTTCGGATTTGTATTGTACCTACTTAGCAATCGATCGCTGCTTCCAAATGGCACACGAGTTGTATATTAATGCGCGTATCGATGGACAAGTGTATGCACATGGATGTGCGCGTCGGTCAAGTATATGTTCACATGGATATGAGAGCCATGGGTGCTCTCAATGTGAATGATTAATGGCCCGTCGCAGATGTAATTAATTCAATCATCATCAATTACGTTTTCGTGCTCTCATATATTCAGCATTTCAAGTTGAGGATATTCGGATAGGTATATTGAGTGTGCCCGGCGCCTTCATTTTTTACCCTTAAATAATATAATAAATTATACAGGGAGTTTCCAATTTTCGAGGAGACACATTAAAAATGACAAAAAGTTATCAATATACAGGATTTGATTTGTCAATCGTGATCGATTAATGGGTTAATCCACAATCGTTTTTAACTTTGCACTTATATTTTCATATAAAAATTGATTTTAATCGATTAACAATTAGGCTTCATACAGGATGTCACCTAACGTAGAAAACTTCAAAAAATAAATAAGTTGACTTATCAAGTCTTCATATTTATAACAAGTAGAATCATCATAAATGAATATTTAAACTATTCTATATTAAGGACACCCTGTATATAATTTAACATCTAAAAGCGTTTTCATAAATGTTATTATGTCCATTATTTTGTATCCAAATCCTAGTCATTTTGTGATAATATGTTTTTATTATTACCAGTATTAATAAATATTATTATTCCTATACAAAAGCATACAGAATTGACATTTTGAATAACTACGCATCAATTATAATTGCCATTAATAATGTAATCCTTTAATATTTTAGAAATAAAATCTATTGTATAAATAAATAAATAAAAGAAATTGGATTTATAGACATAATTGAATATTTCCAGCATTCTCATGGCCTAGATATTTGAATAGTTGTAGTTTACATTGAAACTTGCTCATGCTTCATGCTCGAAGGAAGACGAAGGCGAAAAAGATAAAATTGAATTGATGTGCAAGGCATTCGACGAATCGTACATGTTATTATAGTTATAGAGAAGTGGTATTCCTATTGGAAATGTGGAAATCTATCGAAAGCCTAAAGAATCCTTGCTGAAATAAGAAGACGTTATGTATTCGTGCACGCGACGAAAGACATTGTCGCTGCAACGACATTCGCAAAGGATGAAAAGACGCAGGATAATGCTATCGGCAAGCGGGAAACAGAAGCGCCCGTATCGGGAACGAATTAATCTATCGTTTATTTTTTTACTGCATTGCAAGAATACTATTCTCCGGCTTTTCGAATAGACTAAATTGTAAGGCTTTAGTCCTTCGCTACTATCTTCAATTCTCGTTTTTTTTTCATCATCAAATTCCGTCTTTCTTCTCAGAATGCTAGAAAAAACTAAGAAAATCTTGCATTGAATTTTTTTCATGGTTTAGTAAGTTTCCAGAACACCCTGTATACTGCTTCTAATTTTCTATAGGATTAAAAACGAGAGAAGTCGATTAATGGAGTTAATCTACTCCCTAGATTCTCCATTACAAGCCGTGTCTTTGAGAATGCACTACTTACATAAAATAAGAAAATGTTGTGAAGAGAAAACTATTAAAATCGAAAAATCGAAAACGTTGAACAACAGTTTAAACACAATTTGAGTTTAGCGCAGCGGGTTTTGTTTAAACTTAATGAATAATTAATTGGCATCATTTGTATCGGTTTTACATTTATTGCGAAAGTTTGTTAAATATTTGATGATCCCGCTCTGTTGTGGTCGTTTATAACCGACGGCATACATCTAACGTTCAGCTATTATAATGTTGAATTATTAATATGCGAAATTGCTCCCTGCTCCTGCTTCGGTTGATTATCGGAAATATGAAATTTAAATGATTGCCGATTCAAACGCGCAGTTTTACAATGCAACTTTTATCGACTTTTATGTATGAGACAAGACTATTGCTGATAAATGTACAACTTGCCATGAAGTTAACTTTCTTCCCGTTGCAGTCTCTGTTATTGCAGGATTTTCAAAAAGTTTTTATAGTAATAAGTTTCCGTCCATAACTTGAGTACATTCCACTCTATCTTCTTCACTTTTCTCGCCCCTTTTTGTTTTGTTTCAAGTTTAAGTTTTCTATCTGCGGATAGATAAACGCGTTGGGGAAAAAATACGAAACTCAATTTATATTTGATAAAACAAAACGTAGTTTTAAAGTAACTATAGCAGTGCATTGAGGTAAAAGCAAAAGCAGGCACGTGCCGTCGCCGTCGTTGAGGGTTGAGGGTGAACTAAACTACAAGTACGTACTACAAGAGCATACTCGATAGATGCTTTTCACGGGGGGCACTGTTTTCTTTACATTTTCTTTTTGTTTTTAAATTTAATAATCCTCTAAGTGCCAGAAAGCGCATTATTTGTGTCTTTGTTTTTTCCGTGAACTTTAAAAAAAATTACAAAATTCTTCAATACGATATTTTTCTTTGTTCCTTAAAGACACTTGCAGGCGTGTTTTCATTTTAGTCCTGAAACTGGCGATAAAGGCAAGCTGTTACGTTGTCCCGAACACCTTATGTCTTTATGCCCGAGTCGACCACTCTCCTTGACATAAACAAAGAACACTCGCACCAGTTTCCTTACCTACTATAGAACAAGGCAAGCAAAACCATTAAAACCAAAACAAAGCGAATCTATACACCGATACGGCACAAGGCTACTTCTTGCTTGATAGATTTGAGGATTTCTTGTCCTTTCAAGGATGTATTCGGGGGTTTATGCTACTGCTGTTCCTTCAATCAATCTCGATCCTATTTACCTTCTTAAGTTCTTATGTAAAGCATTCGGAGGAAAAACATTGAGCAGGGAACAACAGCTGTGCCAAAAAAAGGACTAAACAGGACAAGTCACGTGCAAATGGAAATTACAAACAAGAAACTGATATATCAATATAGATATATCTAGGGATGGCCAGTATTTGAGATACAGTGCCATCAATATTGAATGGGATTAGAGTATAGGCAGCCAAATATACACCTAAAGCACACATTTTATAGATTTATTTATGTCATCCTAACACTATTAATATTTTATATTACAATGTATATTAATGCACAATTAATTAAACAAATAAATGTCTTCTTTAAAAAAAGTGTATATTTGGGTGCCTATAGTAACATCACTTTCAATATAATCAAACATACTTTCAAGGATGCAATGAGCTTTTCTTTATTATGGTGTGATTATTAACTTTTCGTTGTTGGAAAAACTTCAATCAAGAAGCCGAAGGCATGAAATGGTGAAAATCCTGTAATGCAGTCTGAAATAGAAATGCGCCAAGACGTTTCCTTAAGGGACATTAATACAGATAGCTGGATGTATTTTTTATATGTAACAGGATCAAATTTACCGTGGTTTAGCTTAGTTCTACCTTACGTTTCCCGCAACGCGGAAAATTCACTTTGTACATACATGTTAGACAATGGAGAAGGAATAAAAGAAACGCAAAGTAATCGCGTTCAGCAACAGATACAGATATAGCAGGAAGCACTATGACTATGAATGCTCTTGGTATAGGCTCTTGTCTTAATAAAATTATGAAGCGACTTTGTTTCTTTCCTGCCATTGCATCAGTTGTAACTTTAAATTCGCAACAAATCTTCGCAAGAAACGGAGCAAGTATAACGAAACGAACGATAATTAACGAGGGACCTCAGTCAGGGACTTTCAGGACATCAAGAATGAAACTGTTTTTTTTTTGTACTTGTCAAGAAATATCAAATGTGAACGAGATGAAAATCATACAGGGTCAATTTTTAATGCGACAATACTAATGAGACCCTGTATGGGTTTGAATTGGAGAGGGCGAATCAATAATTTTCTTGATTTATTATTCCCTGCACCCCTAAATATTGTCGAAACGACTTCCAACACTCATCTAGTCCAATAGACAGCGCTTGCTGCACATTAAAACCGTGCACACAAGCAAAATGAGTGGCAGGTGGTCGAATGATGAAATATTAAAAAGCCGACCGACAGTCTGCCTGCCTGACCTGTGTATATTGTGCGGTGGTGTGTCGCCATGACGACCACACAACTCGAAACTAAACTCGGCAAGGAATCCAGGAATTATTTATCTTCCTTTTGGTCCTTCGTACTCAAAACAACCAGCCTTGCACGCAACCTATTCCTTCTTATTAGATATCGAGTGTTTCCTCGTCAACATCGCCCGAATAACAATTACCAATTCAATTCTAATTGTTATTGTGCCACTCTGTATACTCATCAATAATATTCGAAGGCATATTGGAAGTTCCCTTTGTGCCTTTTTTATTGACGACGAAATACGAGCCATGCCAACATCGAACGTCGATTGATTTTTAATTAAAGTGTTATTATTTCAATAGTTCCTCCCTTAAGAACAAATACTAACAACATGTTAACAAAAATTAATTACACAATTGTACTGTTTACTGAGTAGGAAGAATAAGTGGAAAACATAAAGAAATATGAAGCAAAATCAAACAAAATTTGAAATGCGCGTCTCTAGAGTGCCCCAGTTTGAGAAAACATTTATTTTATATCAGTTCTTATGGATGTCCTGTAAAAGCGCATAGAAGTGGAAAATCCCGTTGACACTTTTAGTCCTTATAACAACTGCAATTTATTATGTGAGCTTTTGCTCAAACCAGACGCGCACGTTTACGTTACAAAATGCTGCCGCCACCGCACTCGGGTTGGGGTTTTGGCTGCGGCGGCTATCAGGCTATAATACAACCCCGGCACTTGTGTTTTTATAATAATAAATGACCGTCGGTATTAAATAACCGCCATCAGTGTATTTGCTATAATTTAGCTCTTCGCCTCAGCTGACTTGGGGAAAAAGTAGACATGTTAATGCCGGAATGTCGGGCTTTATTTCTTCCTCTACTCATGTTGTATTGTTCTCAAACAGACAGGATAAATGTACAACATTGACTAGTACACTCCAAAAAACAATGTTTTATTGTAAGAAAAGAAAACATTTCATATACCGGTGTTTGACAATAGTTGATTTTTACACTAGGCACAAAAATTCAATTTCAATGCCGCCCTTAGATTGTTGCAGAGCAACAACAGAATATCTTAAAATTGGAAACTTTTAAATATTCAGTAAGTTGCGACACCTGTCAAACAGTGGTACTAGCTATTATAACTCGCTTCAATCGATGTATAAGAAACGTCAGTACTTCTATGCCTAGTCATAAAAGTACTTGGAACCAAATTTGCTATAAATAATGTTTTTGTAGTGACACTTAAAGAGTCGCGAAATTCGTTACCTTTATTCGTGACCTGTTGAAAAGGAGCATTGTTGAGTGTGGAAGCAGGTGAATTTGTCGAGCGAGCGAGGTGCCAAGACCAACGCAGAGTCATCAGCGATAGAGTTCGCGAAGTTGGTTACTAAGGTAACCAAGGTACTCCTCGACTCATTCCACACTTGTTATTCCCATTCGGTTCAACTCGCATACATCTTATAAGCAACAAGCCAGAGTACAGAGCAATAGATCCTCAGACTCAGATCCGGTACGCTTCTTGGGCTCGTGCTGATCCGCACCCCCCAAACATCAAGCACTCCAATTGCTTATTTGCATCAGTAACACCATTGCTGAGGCTCGCAGAATCGCAAACGCACAGGCTCATTGTATCAACATCGCATCGTATTCATGTGTGCAGTGCTTTGTTTGCCCATGTAAGTGAGTATACAATAAGTTGCTCCCAGTGGGGAATTGCTTTGATTTATCGCCAAATTTCATGAGTCAACGGACGCGCTAATTGCTCACAATACGTCACGTTCGCCGTTTCTATGCAACTATCAACACCTTACAAACTAATTTTCCAACGAAAACTTTCTTGTTTACATGACTTTTTTGTTTAATTTAGATTTATATCTTTGTTTATGTTGAATAATAACAGTGAATAACAATAGGCATTTAATCGTGTCCTTTGTCATAATTATTATCAATTACTTGAAATTGCATAAAGCACTTTATGGAAGTCATACAACTGCATGGCAGACATCTACATCGCATCGTAAATCAATTTCCAAACTAATATATTCCAAGTTCGCTACCAA
Organism: Leptusa sp. GC000079; assembly: GCA_030264655.1. Classification (NCBI taxonomy): domain Eukaryota; kingdom Metazoa; phylum Arthropoda; class Insecta; order Coleoptera; family Staphylinidae; genus Leptusa; species Leptusa sp. GC000079. The sequence goes on from JARJDT010006864.1 coordinate 6,958, forward strand.
TCGACTATAGTATTTCTCATTAGAACTCTACCTGTGCGCTACAAATAGATTTGGAGCATTTCTCATTAAACCATACAACTGGCTTTAATCAAAATGTTTGAAATCTCAAAAATCATTTCTTTCAATTTAATAGAAAGTCGTGCAAAATTCGCGCTGAGTGCAAAACTTTTGTAATTTCCAACGTTAGCAACGAATAACATGCGTTGCTTGCACTTTTATCGTCATCGCAAGCGCAACACGCAAACGCTAATTGACTAATTAACAAGGAACTTTTGTTCAGATGTCATGTGCAATATGCATGTGAAAGCTTGTCGCTGGCGTTCGTTGTCGATGGAATGGAACCAGCATCGGGGAATTGTAATCGGCAATTTGTGTAAGTGCAACATGCTGGAACAAACGCGAAAAGTCGAAATTCGCACACGTTGTTCGACCAAATCGTCACGAGAGTGTTAATTAACCTAGTTAATTGGATACGATTTATTAAGCGAAATGATGAATTATTGCATTAAACCATAAATTTGAAAAAAAATCCCAGTGAAATGTACGCGAACAACGTGAATGAATATGTAAAATCAGTAAAATGAAAAAAACGCAATTTTTTATTTTATTAAGCCACGTTCAAGCCATTTATTCTCGCCGTGTGCGTAGCACGTGTTTTTTTCGATGTTTGTTGCTTTCTTCTTGTTGTTGCGAAGTGGAGGCGCCGGGCACAGCGTCGTGTATTCGTGATTAGGTAGTGGTAGCATCTTGCGACTCATGTTTGTGGCATTTTTGAGTGAAGAGGGTAACTTTGCTTCGGCCACTGACTTAAAATACGAATACCTTTGCGAAATATACAGGGTGTTTCAATAAACTACCTTAGATGCATCTAATAACACGTAATTTGTTTCCTTTAATAACATGGTGACACTTAGTATCGTTGCTGCGACTTGCTCTTGGTTTAGTTTTTCGTCGTCGTCTTCGTCGTCTAACTCAAGCCCTTTCCATTCGCCTGCAATGGTCGATCATAAAAGTAGAGGTTTTATGTGCGTTCGTCGGTGTGCGCGCCAAAACGTATTCACTATAAAGTATAAACGTATGGGGTCGCTTTTTGTAGCTGCATGCATTTCGAAACTTGGTTGTTGGGTGTGAATTATTGATAATTTAATTTGGACAAAATACCAAAACATGAATCCTGCAAAAGTGCGCGCTTCACTTGTAACTAAAACAAAAACAAAAAATAATCTGCAAACAAATCCATCCTAAACAGTTAACATGGAATCATATTCTTTACAATTAACATGGTTAGAATGCGAATAGCAACATATACGTTCGTATTCTCACTACTTGTTAAACGAGGGCGCCACATTTATTTCAATTGTGTATTTGACCAATTAAAACACTGTCAACAATAATTAAAGACATTGTTAAAACAAACTGTACCCATTTATCTACTTGTTCAACTAAACAAACACATGTAAAATTGTAAATGTAACGATTTAACAAGGCATATGATGGAGTATCGTATGAAATATTCATGTGACAATCGGTCGTCTTTCTCCCTTGGACTCTAATTGGAGGTAATTATGTAGGTAGGTTGATAGAATCGAATGCGGCGCGTAATCGAAGAGAAAAACTGAAGCCGTGTTCGACGGGAAAGGAAAACGCTCGAGAGTTAATAATTTATATAAGAATGATATATCGCCCGTCGATATAAACTATAGTTTTCAAATGTCCTCGGCGTCGGCGTCGTCGTGTTGTTAGCGCGTTACATTTACAACAAGGCCTACAATACACCAGTCACAGCCAACTTTAGCTATATATCTCCCCATTCTTTCTACAATAACAACCAGTCATTCGACATCGACTTATACCTACTAGAAGTATTGATTTGCTTCAATAATTCATCGACGTGAAATTACATTCGGATTGATTTTCTACGCTCTATTGCCATCCACTGGTGAGGAACATACGTAAGTTATGTTGTAATTTTTGAGACGACAATATACAACGATGACAACTTGTTTTCACAATTGTTAATAAAAATAATTAAAGAATGTATTCGAGGTCCCCACGGGCTGGACGACATCTGAAATTTATATAGTTTTTATCCAAGGAAACAGATTTCTACATATTGGTTTGTCGCAAGTCTACATTTACACTGTTGTGGTTATGTTAAAAATTTAATTAGTTAAAAAAATTAACATAAAATCAGCAATTATTAATACATAATTGTAGCACCTATGTTACCAGATAAATTTGTGTTCTTATTAAATTTAGCTAATTTTTATGACAGAACAACAAATTTTATACCGTTTTAACATAATTTTCGTGTTAAATCTTATGTACCATATGAAATTATAACGTAAATCCTGTGTTAAATAAAGACACCAATAAAAATTGTTGAAATAACTTTTTTCTTGTTAGTGGACCTCTCTGGTCAAAATATGTTATTTTTACCACAGACTTTGTTTAAAATGACAGATGACTTTAAGCGCCATCTTTTGGTTGCTAATTTCCGCCAATATCGTGGAAACTATTGGAATTGTCGCATTATTTAGCAACCGGTCCCGTACTTATTCTTAGTACTTAATAAAACAAGCAGTTTATAAGTTGGTCGTTGCACAGTTGTAGCAAATTCGGCAAATGAATGAGGCAATTAACTAAATTGCATCTCATGTTAGAAGGTGTTTTGCACAAGACACGGGAACTTTTGCGGTTATTGTTTAAACGCAAAGCTTTCGGGGACGACTTTAGACTTTATACAAAAGTCTCCCAGTTCCGAATAACACACTTGGTCCAAAATGTTCTTTGTTTCGGTGCGAACACTTTGTATACAAATACTTAATACAAGTGCTTGTTATCCTTCGTATACAAGTTGGCTCATCGGCATGGGAGAAAATATCCAGTGTTTACTTGAGAATATGTAAGTAGTTAGTTTGCAGAAGACATTTGGTTGCTATAGGTGGATATAAATTCGGGGTAATAGCCGGCATCAGGGGGCATAGGATTAGTAAGTTCTGAAGTAACCACGTAACCACTTAATCTGTGAGGGTCAGGTCATAAACCGGAGCCGGAGCACTGCGAGTTGCTCGGCTTTACGGCCGTCTGGGGGTGGCAATGGGAAGAAGCGACGGACAGACAAGCTGAGCCGGCCATAACAAACCGGTAGCAACCGCGTGCACTCACAATACACACTGCTTGTTGTTCGCCGAGTCGAGAGGCTGTCGAGGATCTTCTCCATGGTAAGCAATAGAGAACGCATTCATGGTCTTTCTATAGGTTCCGCTGGAATACGATCAGAAAGTTCCCGTTTGTTCCCGACCGAAGAGTGCTTCCAGTTGTATAGTGGTGCGGTTCAGTTGGTAACGGCATAACTATCTCCCTTTCCTCTTAATCACCACCGTCGGCCGGAACCATCTCACTTCTTCCACACAGTGCCTTCTCGGTGTCCTCGTTTGTGGTTTTCTTGGTTTTCGACAATACGAATTTCAATACACCATTTTCACTCTACTTCTTAGTCTACAAGTCAAACCTAGAAACACATACAGAGTGGCGACAATACCAAATATTTCAATTTCTATTTATATAAAATATTTTTAAAAATCACCCTGTATGATAGTCAAAAAATATTAATATTGATTGTCATGGTGATGACGAGCGAATAAATGACAGTTAATTCAATTTAGTTTTTTTTTAGAATTACCTACAATGTCAAATTTTAGTTGAAGTCTACGATTTTTGTGTAATTTTTTTCTTTTTTCGGGGTTTGTGTCTTTTTGAAATTTTAGTGTTGTGCCCTAAATTTTTGCTGTCGTGCCAGCGATTATAAAATGGAAAATCAATTGTACTGACAAGGAAGCAATCTTAAGCATTTATATAACTAAAGAAATCCACTACTAAAATCCACAATAATTCTCGACAAGTTCGTGAGCAAATCACGACCAACGCAAGCCAACTGGCTTACTTAAACGACACACTCTTTGTATATTCTTCGACAATTGCTTGCCCACGTATGATGTCCAACGATTGTTTCATCATGTGGGATGACTGCAGTGTTGGCGACATATACTCGGACGGATATCAGGAGGCTTACATCGAAGAACCCTGCATGTTCCTCCTGCCCCCACCACCAACCCAAGACATGAGGTGCGTTTTTACTCCATTTTCACAACAACAAATTATACAGGGTGTGTTTTTGACAAATAAAAGGCGATTATATGCCTAGGCATAATAGTACTTCAAAGCATTCGAAGAATAAGCGTATGAAACGTCAAAAAACTGCCATAAATCACATGGATACAACACAATTTTAAGAAGATTTTAATTGTTCTCTTAATGAGATTAAAGATAAAATACTATTTTATTCTCGGTAAAAAGATTAATTTCAATTGTCTGCAACAATCTAATGGCGGCATTGAAATGAAATGTTTGTGCCTAGCATAAAAATGTATTTTTTTCAAAACATTCTGACATATGAAAACAGATGGTATTTCTGAAATATGTGAGGCTTAAAACATGAAAGGAATTGCATATATTTAAAAA
>JARJDT010006867.1:0-15599 GCA_030264655.1 Leptusa sp. GC000079
ATAAGTACAAGTACAAGTACATGCAATAGTAAATGTACTCAAGTACAAGTACCAGTACATGCAATAGTAAATGTACTTAAGTACAAGTACCAGTACATACCTTTCTTGTACTTCGTAGTTAAAAATACTTTCTCTCAAGTACATACCCAGCTCTGGGTATTTATTTAAATTTGTCGAAATGAGTGTGAAAATGTTATTTATAGTAATTCAAAATTGAAATTGTTATCCTGCACACGCATATAAATAGAAACACAATCACATCATTACACGGCTTTACACCCATAACATATGGGAATTGCTTAGGAAAACCGCGGTTGGCTCTAAGCAGGATCAAGCAATTGTTATAGTTGCGTGAACCTTGAAAATGATATGTGCACCGCGCACGGTCGGGACTCCCCCACGTTACAAATGAATGGACAACGCCACTTACCCGAAACACATCAGACGCGCTAATTATAAACCTAATTGAGCGTTACGTGCAATTAGCAATCGTACTGGCCAGTAACAGATAGAAATTAAGCAATGCGATATGGGCGCAATGACATATTTTTAATTTGCAAATCAGACAGACAAATAGTTCTACATGCAATCGCAATGCAAAGGACGCAAAGGTATAAAAGTGTATTACACGCATAACATAATAACATAACAAATGAGCGCAAAAACGCTCATATCGCATCATGCTCACACAACACACGAAAATCTCTACAAATACACATGCAAAACGCGCAGCGCAACTTTGTCAAATTTCCAAATACTAAAAATAAAACGCGTCGTGAAATAACAATGCGAGTTGTTGTTGGGAATCGTACGTTACGCGTACTTATTTGTTTCGAAGATTGCATCCAAAGAAAAACCTATTGGTGTATTTGACCGATTATGGACGCCTAGAGAATACTCTTCCTACGAGTGCTGCGAGTTAAATCGAATAAACAACACTTCTTGTACGAGTACAAGGGGGCAAACAGGACAATTCCCGGTGTGCTGATGGAGTTGGTTGGGAGTCGCGAGGCGATCGTATAGTTTTCCCGAAGTTTTTCCACTCTCTCTGTATGTGAAAACGGACGGGTTGTGGAAAGCATGCGCGGCGTCGTTGGCGTCGGGACGGTGCGCGCCCGGGCAATAGATATTAGTGCCGCGCCGACTTCCGCACGACCGATCGAAATGGCGAGCTGATATTTATTTATATACCTGTGCAGTGTCAGTGAGTGAGTAGCCCCTCAATAAAAAAGAAAATTACGAAAAAAAATACAAACGAAGGCAAAGCGCATTGTGTTAATTGCATCGCAATGCAATAATCAGAAAAAAATTCAACACGAACGACACGAAACACACATCGCACACGTACACACACATACAAGAAATGGCACCGTTACTAATTACAATTAGTGCCAAACACATTCTATACAGTGCCTCCGATGTGATGATGGATAATTAATCTTTAATTGATAATAAATGCAACCGCAAGTTAATCTAGCAACTTGTTTCCAAATTTTGCCGCAACCACAACGTGACAACGCGTACGCGCCGTGACCGTGTATCATTTTCAATTACAAAACGGATAAAGGATTAAAACGAGGATGCAACAAGCAGCGGACGATGGGGGCAGCACGCCGGTGGCGACGGGCGCGACGGGCACGGCGACGACGACGAAGAGCCACGTGAACGGCGGCCGATTCGACTTTGACGACGGCGGCACTTACTGCGGCGGCTGGGAGGAGGGCAAGGCGCACGGCCACGGCGTCTGCACCGGCCCCAAGGGACAGGGCGCCTATTCCGGCTCGTGGCACTACGGATTCGAGGTGTCCGGCGTCTACACATGGCCCAGGTAATAAACACCAGCAGTACACCAATCAACAATTCATTCAAGGACGCAAGAAACGCGTCGAATGTGTGCGAGTGGAACATACTTGTTGCCTTCGGCACGCACTTGCCGAGCAACTAAGCACTTGTTAGGGTTAGGGAATTATTACAGGTTGTTCTTTCTAATTGAATTCGATTAAAGAACGGATGTTTTGTGCACTCTTTGTATAAAAAAAACTTGCGGATGTGAACAGTGAACGACTATAGTTGGCAAAACCCACGCAAATATTTTCATCAACAGCGAACGCATTCTCAAAATTCACGTTATCGGCGATTTAAACAGGTGTTCTGAGAGGCACAATTCTAACCTACAAATTGCCATTTTCCGATTTTCTCGCGCTAAACATAATCTCGATTATCATCTCATTGTTAATCAGTTTTACCAACTACCTATATGGTTTTGCCTCGCTGATAAACTCAACTATTGATCAGTATTAAAAGCTTATGCAGAAAATTCCTGAAAGTACTCAAAGCACGACATGACTAAAAGTAAGTCTGATTAATTAGATAGTGGTGGCTGAACACCTGGATGAATCAAATGGTAATAACTGGTAATAGGCAATGGAAAATGTGAATTTGTGAAACGCTAAATATTTCGTGACACATCAGCATCAGGCAGGAGCACAGCTGAGTGTAGCTGAAAATCCGTACTGAATGCATGACGACGACGAGATCGCAGCCGATCGTTCTGTTCGCGTATTAAAAATAGAAACGGGAATCGGGCACCAATACTCACTCAACATCAACTATTGGAAGCTCCCGAAATGCGGTGTTCGCCCGTGTGTGCGTGTGTTGCGAGTTACGAGTTTTAACAATATAATTCATGAGCTCCGCAATGTTCTCTCGTTCTGCGATATTTCTCATAATCAAAGAATAGCGGCCTGAAATATTGCAAGAACCAAGAACAGTTCCGCAGCATCCGATGCAGCATCATTTTCGTTTCTTTTGCCTATCTATTTTGTATCAAGGATTACAAAAGCCGCATTAATGAATCTTCCATTTTCCCATTTCGGGATGTAATTCACGCATCGTCATCAGGCAGTGTGTTTGCTTTGCGCAAAATAGAAATGACTAATTGCCGACAGGATTGTCCAACTCTTTCGTTGTTCCTCTTTGGTTATGACTTTAGTTATGAGTTGGGCAAATATCAAATGACGAGCACGAGCGTCTAATGAACGTTTTTGTCAACTCGCGATGCGAATTTGTTGCGGATAAGAGTTGTAAAAGCGCGCGCTCGCGTTTTTCAGCTTTCGTACATCTCGTTCTATTTCTTGCCAGATCCAGATCGTCTGCCCGACGACGACGAGATAATATTGTACAGTCGCGCTCGTTTTTCGCGTTTATAATATGCGAGAACGACCACGACGACTTGTAGCTTGTATAGAATAAACTATTATTCAAAGGCCATTTTCTATTTCTAACCGTAACCTAGGAATATCACAGATACTACTTTTATGTACAGAGTGTTCCCGCAAAAATTTCGCCTTGAAATTCGAATCGCACTGTGTATAATAATGTCAATAACTATAATTAATTAGCCATTGAACTATTGTTTTCCCCTGGTGCACGAAACAGTTTTGAAAATAAGTTTCGAAGAAGCTATGCGCTCATTATTTAAATAACATTTCTCTGAATAAACATGTCACTGGCGAATTCTTTTAATAATAACAATCACGTACATAATGAAAACACCTATAACACTAATCAATTCGACTAAAATTAAATCCAGTAGTAAATGTTTAATTGTTAACAAGACATACTAGATCAAGATGAAATTCGAATATTGCACCTTTACCTTCGCCATTTTGTTAATATTATTAACTGATGGTGAGAATTACAAGGTGAATGCGAATTGTTGTAATAGAAGGAACGAAAACGATAAAGCGTGCCTTTTGGGTAACATTTTGCAATTACTGGTCAAATATCTTGACCAGGATGACCATCAACAACATCATACATCCATCCATAATGTGAGTAATGAACGACACCATATAGAACACCGTAAAAATTGCAATCCTTGTGAAACGTTGCAAGAAATCACGCAAATATTGCAAGTCGAATGTGTGCCGCCGAGAAATAAATCCAAAGTGTCAAATGAAGCAATTTGCGTGCATTGCAATTGCAGCAATGGCGATGGACAATTGGAGCAATTACACACATGTTGCTGTACGCTTATCGATCTCGATCATAATACTCGCTCCAATAACACAGGAAAAACTGAAAAAGCAAATGTCACAAACACGGAAAATGAGTCGCGATCTGATGTTATCATAACTTCCATGGCTGCGAATGATGTAATGGCTGCAGAACCAACTCAAAATGACAACAATGAAGAAGATAGTGTGGTAGTTGACACGTATTTCTGTCCGCAAAAAAATGAAACACTTGTGGTGAAAAGCGAATATGACTACGACTATGCAAACAATCATGGAATGGTCAAAACAACTCTTGACGACGAAGACAACAAGAAGGCATTCAATGACGATGATCTGATATTACTCGCGAAGATGTGTCACGAGCGTGATTGGAACGAATTTATGGTCAGCGAATTTCAAAAAATTACCAATCGAACCTAATTAATAAAGCTTTAAGCCATCAATAAACGGCAGACACGTGAAGTCTCGTGATATCACGTGAATTACTTTCCTGAACCTATAAGCGCCCTAACACTCCTAACCTATAAACCACAGTCATTCTCCTTCCTACAAAAATGCGTTATTTATGACGAAGAAGATTCTGTCGGTGACACTCCCTAACTAGTATATAGATCCAAGGGCATACATCTTGAATATGAGGCGAATGAGATTTATATTTATGAAATGAAACGAGAGTCGCCCTGTCACCGCCTCCGTACTCGTTCACGTACTCATATTAACACTTTTTCGCCGTTCGTCCTTTGCTTCGGCCTGCACGTTGCTGATACGTATACGCATTGCGGTATTGAAGCAAATGTAATGGAAATTAATGCCATTTAAATGCGCATTTCACTTTTTCCACCGTTTTCTCGCTTCATTACAATTTCAATGTCTCGCAGCACATGTGATAAATAAATGCTCTCTAATGAATTGAATGAAAATCGATTTGTTATTTGCATATTCGACATTCGCATTCTAAATAAAAGAAATGTAAAATGCTCAAAGAAATTCTTAAGAATGAATCACATCAGATTTACTCATCCTGAACCTGAAAGTGACGCGCCGATTGTATCTGAATCAGTCAAGGAATGCGTTCCATGAAAAATGCCTATTAGTAAAGTGAAAATGCGTCTTTCATAACATAACACATGATGCGAGGATGCGACATGCGCGCAAACAATTTGTTTCAACTTTTAGTCTAAACAAGAAGTTGCGAAATTCTTCGCTGACTAATAACGACGTGCGCATTTCAAAAATTCATTCAATCAAGCGCATTCACTCACGCAGTTGGAACATGGGATTGGGTTGGGAGATTACTTACCGTTCAACATGATGTGAAGTGTGCATGCACCACATTTCACATCTTTCGAACACTATTTCAGCTGTACGTACGCTGCGGACCTAGAAAATGTGTATATTTAGAGCACGCACTTGTATGTTGCATGCTCTTGTCTGCTTTATAACATTGACGAGCAATACACACAATTAATACAATTTTTCCAACAGTAGCGCATATCCTAGGTTATGTTTTTCTCCATAGGCAACCAACAGTACATCTTAGATAATAAATAATGATGAAAATGAGTGAATATTAAAGTTCATGTAAAATTTTTATAGAGAATTTGTTTGTTTATAGCGGAAGCACATTTGAAGGACAATGGCAGAACGGGAAACGGCATGGTTTAGGCGTAGAATCACGCGGGAGATGGATATACCGCGGCGAATGGACGCAAGGATTCAAAGGACGTTACGGCGTCAGACAGTCGAACACATCGACGGCCAAATACGAGGGCACGTGGGCCAACGGCTTGCAGGATGGCTACGGCTCGGAGACATATGCAGACGACGGTAAGTGCCACAAATAACCTAGAGGAATGTCCTACTACCCTAAACCATTCGATAAATACAAAGCAAAGCATTTTGTAAAACGTAAAACGGAGTAGAAAATAGTGGATCGTCCCGTTTCGCGTAGAAATGAAGCGCGCCGCGCACGCAGTAGCGTAGAAAGCGGCGATCAATGAGACTATAGAGAGGGTCAACTCCATATGGACAGATCTAAGGGGTGTTTGGGGTGTTTGTCGTGCTCGACGGCGGGTGCATGCGTTTATCCCGCACTTGCGACTGGACTTTTCCATTATTATTATACATTATACACTTTTAGCTAATGAAATATGAATTATGAAATTGTACACGCAATGTTCCGCATTAATGACCAACTTTTGATTATTTGATCGGTCGCTAATTAATCATGTTATTTGCACACTGCACACATATTGAGGGTTGTTTTGTGCGTGTTCGCTAATGAAATGAGCAAATGAGGAGAAAAATGAGAAACAAGCTAATTGTATTTACCCAGAGTCATCGTCGCCGCTGGTATTTATAAATCTGACCCACTTCCCCACACATGCTCATCCTCAATCCTCATCTCATATGATCATCGCGGATCACACTAAATGAGACTAAATACTCGTCTCGTCACTCTTCCATTAATGCAGGATTGTTAAATATCACCCAATATAATGAAAATCATATCATAGTTAACTGGTGAAAAAAACAAAATACAGGGTGTAACCAAATAGGTGTAGGACCTCCTTGTGGAGACCTTCCTCGGACCAATTTGTGAAGAAATTCTTAATCCAAAATTTTCCATCTTTCTTCGTTTGGCTATGCGCGGTCATCAAAGTTTAAATTAACAACAAAGAAATTCGCGTATTGGGAAGAAATTATGGAAAATGCTACACGTGGTTACATTTGCAAGATCATTTTGGACCGATAATGTTTAAACAAAAATCCTCTATCTAGCTTCACTTAAATATGCGAACTTAAGAAACTTTCAACTTTTTAATCTACAATGCCTTGACATTATTGAAAATTAGATGTTCTTTGTGTGTCCAAATGGCACAAGAAGGAGTATTTTTCTATTAGGATTTCATGTTCAAAATGATTGGAGGAACGTCGCCACGTGTACCATTTCTGTGATTTGATTGCCAATCCGCGGATTTCATTGTTGAAAGTTGCAAGATTTCCAACTTTGATGACCGCGCATTTTGTGTTATGAATTTCTTCACAACTTGGTTCGAGGAAGGTCTCCACGAGGAGGTCCTACATCTATTTGGAAACACCCTGTATAATAATAATGTTACAGAATGAAAAACAGTGTGTCACGCAAAATTAATATCTTACAAGGATGTTCCACTATGCGCACCTTGTTTGGCACCTTGGTGGTTTCCATTTAAGGTTATGTTCAATTGTGGTCCGTTTCCGCTCTAGGTACATATCAAGGACAATGGTTGCGAGGCATGCGCCACGGTTACGGCGTGCGCAACAGCGCCCCGTTCGGCAAAGCCTCGAAATACAGGACGAACAAAGCCATCCGGGCGTCGATGACTTCGCTACGGAGCAACGAAGCCAGCGGCGCCGCCCCCGACGTCACCGATAAGCGCGACAAGCGCGTCGACGACTCGCGGGGCGGCTTCGTCCTCAAGCAAAACTCCAACGAGCCGACTGTCCGGCGACGATCTATAGGTGCTGCCAATATTAAACGGACCATATTCATGGTACGTTCACATTTGCGGCCTCCAATTAGCGCCCCAATTGTAATGCTCCCACTGTTGCCATTTTCTAGGGGCTAAGAAAAAAGCAGAAAAGTACGGGTGATCTAGAGAAGCGAGGCGTTTCCGGCAGCATGCGCTCGACCGCGTCGTCCGCCTCGTGGATGAGCACAGATTCCGCACAATCGGGCGTGACGAACGCCTCCCTGCCATCGGATTCCAACGCCAGCTTCGTCGTCGAAGACGAGCACATGGACGCCGGCGTCACCGAAACCTACATGGGCGAATGGAAGAATGACAAGCGCACCGGTTTCGGCGTCAGTGAACGCTCGGACGGACTCAAGTACGAGGGCGAGTGGTACAACAACAAAAAGTACGGATACGGCGTGACCACGTTCGGCAACGGCGAGAAGGAGGAGGGCAAGTACAAGAACAACGTGCTCATCACGAACCCCAAGAAGAAACATTTATTCCTTATGCGCTCGGCCAAGTTCCGCGAACGCCTCGACAGCGCGGTGAGCTCCGCGGTGCGCTCATCCAAGATTGCACTCCAGAAGGCTGACATCGCGATATCGCGCACGGCAACATCGAGAGGGAAGGGCGAGCAGGCCGACCAGTTGGCGGCGCACGCGCGGGAAGACTCCGACGTCGCCATTGTCGTCGCGAAGCAATACGCGCCCGACTTCAAACAACCCGGCCTCGAACGACTCAAAGCGAAGCAGGGGAAGTTCGCCGATTTCTCCGCGAACCAAAAAGACTCCCTCGCACTTAGCTCATCGAATCCAATCACTCCAAGTAATCAAATAACGAGCCAAGTGACTACTTCCCTGACGGTGCCCAACAATCCGTCGTTACGGAAATCGATAAATAATCTAAACAATCAAATCGACTCGAATCCATCCAAACCACTCGCGAACAATCCCAATCATCTGCCACACAATGTAAACAACCCCACGCATTTGACCAACGACCACTCGGCGAACCTCGACCACACCAACGAGATCAACGCGCAGCACATCCAGGAACAGCTGCAGATACAGTTGCAACAGTACAAGGAGAAGATACCGATGCGTGGCCGCCCGTCGTTGGGGTCGATCGACCCCCAGCGGCGCGGTTCGGCGATGGGGCGTGAGGGTCGGCCGGACCGACCGTACCTCGGCACCACCTCGCAGCAGTCATCGATAGACCACTTCGATCACTACAAACGCCCGCCGAGTAGGGATTCCAGCGTGGATAGGTACGCGCGCGCGACGGGGCGCGCCGGCGGCAATATCGGTCAGCCGCCGGCCGGTTCGCGCCAGCCGTCGATGGACCGCGCCCGCGTGTCAATGACCCCGGATAGGCAAGCGCGAGCGCCCTCGCAAGCGCGCGGCACCACTCCGATGCCCGTGCGGGGCACGACGCCCGCGCCCACACCGCCGCCCGCCCGCAACGGCTCCATCGTCAGCGGCGGCAAGCTGCCCAGCGTGGCCAGCACGAACGGCAACGGCGTTGCAGTCGGCGCGCCTGCGCAGCCGCCCTTTGAGGAGATCCTCCTCAAGAAACGGAATCTCGGCCAAGACATCATTCCATCGCCCAATCAACCCAAACGGACGGAGAGCTTGTACAACGCTGGCGGCGGGAATGCTGGCGCTGGCAATCCGCCCGCGTCCAAGGTTAGTGGCCGCCGGCCAAGTTTTCTCAGTTGCTTAGCGGTTTTGAGTGGGGCCGCGTGGTACGCGTTCTAAATATTGTTAGCTCTGGTAAAAATACACAAGACTAGTAGTGGGCTAATAGTTGTGCAGCGGTCGTGATGTGGTATCAGAATGGCGACGACGATGAGGAGGACCTCATGTGTTCGCCGGCGCTTATGGCCCGAAGGGCCTCCGAGAGCTGGATCGATACACCTCCAATCGAGGTAGACGCTGTTCTTCCGCCAATTGCCGATCAATGCGTGTGTTGTTTTGCCGACAGAGCTATGTTTATAAATAACGCGCAATGCGGTGACCTCGTCTCGCGCTCTCGCTTTTTGAGCTCACGCGGCCGCACTCGACTTAGGCTAAGTCCAAAGCGCTGCCTGGCGCATTAATGCATCTGTTGTTTTTGTGCGCAGGTAATCCCGCAGTCGACGCTCTCGCGGAAGAAATCGCTGCCCGAATTCCAGGAGCTGCCGAAGGCGACCGCGGAAATGTCGCGCGAAGAAGTCTCCGCGCTCGGATCGGCGAGACGCGAGGAGGTGCGAAGGCAAGCCGACGAAAAGGAGCGACTTCGTGCCAATCCATTATTGTATTTAGTCAGTCCACAAGTCAAGGTACACTTTATCACTTTCCACTGTTTGCTGTTGTTGTTCTTGTTCATTTTGTTTTGATTGCTTAACACTTTTACTCTTCAGTTTGAACGTTAACTGATAACACGCCAAAACAAACTACGATCTACAAGTGACAATTGCAAAGTTAGCAATTTATCCCTTATTGGAATGTGTATTTTCCAGTTTATTCTATTTCAATGTTCTAATGTTCGTTTTAGTTCGTTGTTTTTTGCTGCACAGTTTTTTTCTCGTTCTTTTCTTATACTGTTCAACTTTTTACAATCTACTTATCTCTTATTATCTAAATGTTGTGAACTTTAACCTCTTACATCGACATAAACTAAGTTTGTTTTTTCTTATCATAAACGCCTAACAGAGAACGACTAGGTATGTTAGACATGAATTGTTTTCCAAACATGATGTAGCCATCATTAAAAGTATTTGTTACGTACTTACTGTGGCTGCGGCTGATGTTGTTGGCGTTTGATTACATCTTTACATTAGGAGTTCATTAAATCCTAACCTAAAATGTCCACGCTTCATACATGCAACACACAATACACCAATACACAACAGCACAGCTTCTTGTATGCTTCCAGCCCGCAAATTTATTTCTTTTCTTTGTTTTACCCTAGGTTTTACCCGAAAAAATGTGTAAATAGTTATGCTTTTGCCACGTGTGCTACTTTCTAACCTCAAATCTAACCTAAAATGGCGTTCGTGTTTGGCTCGTTTGGGAATACAGGAATGTAGGAATTGTTTCTGTTACAGGACTGGTTCTCGCGCCAACAGCTTGTAATCGTAATCCTCTTCGTCAATATCTCGTTGGCAATCATGTTCTTCAAACTGTTGACATAGCAGTTATTTATGAACATGGCCAACAACCATCCACTCCCAACTTAAAACGTACATCAACTGAATTTGTTGCAGTTGCAACCAGAACATCCCCACAAACAAGCTCTCGTTGCATAGATTTTTACTTACCTAATAAAGTAACAGTTACTTATTGTACATTTTTACTACAATTAATGAATCGAGACAATGAAACGTAACAAAACGCATACGCAAGCAGAAATTACATGCCTATTAGAAGTACTAAACTTAGAAAATGTAAAATATTAGACAATTTTAAACCAACAAGAAGATGAAAAAAAATTATAGAATATATTTTTACACAGACACATTCTGATGTCTTTTTACACGATGAATGAAAAGAAAACCAACAAATAATTTACATTTGTAAATGATGCTAAACTATCTATAAACTAAATCAATCTCTAGACTTTAGTCAAATGTGAACAAATTTTCAACTAGCTCTTGAACTATTATCTTTCTTGTTAACTAAATTTAAAAAACAAAGTCTCTATAAGAAGGAATCAAGGTGTGGTGATGGTGTTTAATTTTATTTGCTGTTGGAGTTTTTAAATTTTATTCAAAACTATGATGTAGGTATACAAATTACCTGTTACTCGTTCACTTCACATGAAACGTGATGGAAATTGTGCTGAGATATTGAAACAATTTCAAGTTTTGTGGTGCTATTACACGAAAATTGAGAAAATGGCAGAAAATGCAAATCTAACCTCAATTAATTTCTAGATAAATTAAACAACGAGGTTTCCAATCTTTACCAAATATTTTACCTAGATACTTGTAATTTATTGTTCATGCTTCATTTCTCTTATTAGTTTAGTCATTTCGCGTCATTTTTTTTGTTATTTCACCTTTCAACTTTTTTATTTCGATTTGATGTTAACTGTTGATTACGATTTTCATTTGAAATTTGTAACTATTGAAATATTGAAAATCTACAACAAAAAACAACACGAACAAAGATGAAAATGTAAGTTGTAACTATTTTGCGTGCCTTGTCAAATTGTTAAACAGAAACAAATTAAGAAAATTAGAAAGTGATCGTCGTCGGTGCGTGCGGAAAGTGCGAACAATTTTGAAACGAAAACAAACGAAACTTTTTTTTTGGAAGCGAAACAGATATTTAAAAATATATGTATGAATGAAAATATTAAATATACGAAATGCGCCCAATTTTTGACAATGTATTCCTTTCTTGGTCATATTGACTGATGCTTATAATCTTAATCTAATACTTATAATCATTGTTAATTAATTTAATTGAATTTTTTGATGCTTCGTTTAATTTCGTTCACTTCAAAAATCATATTCATTATATTCTTTTTTTCGCGCATTATTAGACGTATATTATTGTATAATGATGAAGATATGCCGTTGATGAAATTTAGAATTTCATAGTGGAGAAGATTGTTTAAAGTTTGTGACATATTATTATAATTATTAATTAATTAAACGTTAATCAAACAAATTCATCACAAATGCGACATGAGTATAACTTGCGATCAGGTTCTTTCAACAAATTAAATACATATAATAATTAATTATTCAATTTAATAAAAATTTATTACAAAAAATTATGTGCTATTTTTTCCACCCTCACGGTAGGCAACTCTAATTGCATAATTCATACTATACAATAGTTTAGTGTCCCTAGGTAGTAAAGTCGGGTATAGATGCCCGCCGCTGTTTTACCTATCAGCGCGTCCAAGCGTAGTAAGGGCAGCATAAAAGCAAAGGGTGAGTTGAGTTAAAATTCTATGTGGCAAAAAAAATACATCATACGAAATAATGAAAACCATTACATAGACGATGTACTGACGCCGCTGACAGCACGGTTGACATGTGTTGTGATATTGTTTATTTGCAAGAAGGTTTTAATACAATTTTCTGTAAAATCGTTCAGAAATTAAAATTAAATTGAAATAAATTCATTAAATTTGTTTGAATTTACAAAAATAAGTTGTATTTTAACATATTTAAAAGTTAAAATTGTTTAATGTTTGAAGTTGCGCCATCTAACAACATTAATCAACATTAAATAACAAAAGAAAAGTTGTAGTTTAGACTCCCTAGGGCCACTACGAGTCGTTTTTTCTCCTCTTTTTGGGTCATATATTAGATGTTGTCTGGGTAGCTATAGGCGAAAAATGATAAATCTCTGTGTGTAAATTAAATTGTATGCACAAGATTCTTATCAAAAATAAAACAACTAATTTTAATTCCACGCAAGTAGTTGTTTTTCACAATCGTTGAATGCAGTTTTCCTCAAATTAATGAACAATATGCACAGTAAATTATTCATTGTACCATATTTAGTTATATGTTTAAGTTATTTAAACGCAATAACTGCAGAGTGCAATATACCGACAAAACTATACAAAGATTTGCATTGTATACCAATCTACGATAGTGCTAGTAACACCGAATGTCCTTCGGAATACGACTGTTCGCATTTGAAAATCAAAGATTCGACGTTGAACACAAGCAACAAGTGTTACTTTGATGATGCATGGTACGATGTGGACGATTACATCGAAGTACCACAATTGTGCGAGGCAAATTGGTGCAGGTGTTCGACGAGTCGCAATTTTGACTGTTCCTCTAGACGGTGTCCTTTCATGCTGTTGCCAGACGATGATAACTGTTATCTTGTCTACGATTTGATAGATTGTTGCCCGAAAAGTTACAAATGTAGTAAGTGTTGCCAACTTCTTCAAACTTAACACCTTCGAGGGAAATTGTTCAATCTTTAATCTTTGTCTGATGAACAGTGTCAGATTGGAAATCTTTGCGAACTTGCAATGTTGAAGGAAACGTGTATCTCGAAGGCGAACTCTTTAATTCGCCAATAGATCGATGCAAAATGTGCGTTTGCAATGACCAGTTCAGCATGACTACTAAGTATAATCCGTCGATGTGCATGGCGAAACCGTGCCAAGTGCCGGTTTATAGAAGCAGGGATGTTGTTGATTTCTGCGCACCAGTTTATATCAGCAAGAGTGATTGTTGTCCGGTCGATTTTCAATGCCGTAAGTTGTTCACAATAAAACAAACCATATATTTAAACGACGAAATTTCCGACCATTTCTAGCGAACGATAATGATATTAGTTCATTGCGAGGGTATGCTGGACACATAAACGGTACTTCTACTTTTACTTAATTAAAGAAAAGTGTCTAATTTATAAATTTGATACTTTGGTCATGTTTTTAAAGAACCACGTTGTCAATATGGCTGGAGCGGCTTGGAAACCACTGTACAATTCGGTATACAATTCACGAGAACCGAAGATAATTATGGTGCCATCACTGTGACCGTTTGTTCATGTCGGATTCCCCCATATCTGACATGTTATCGTTCTTATTATTGATTTTAGTCCATGATTTTAGTTTATTTAATTTTATTAATTTCAAAATAAACGCCAATATTTAGGCAACTTTTAATGTGTACAAATTTCTATACATCAGGATTTTACGATGATTACATTGATTACTAATGATTTTCTTATCATACTTTCATATGAACAAGTCAAATGAAAATATCTTCATACATATACAGGGTGTATCACAATTATTGCTACACACTTCTAGGGGTGTTAGAGGACACCAGAATAAACAATTCCAGTATAGGAACTCATATTCGGAAACGCTTAGTTAAGGCTCTACAGGGTGTTACAAATTATCTCACAAATTTGCGTATTTCTTTAATAAGTTGTACATCAATTAAGCTCAAATGTCTAAAAAGTTTACATTTTGTCTTGTTGTAGTTAACAATATTAATTTTAATTAATAATTTTATTTAATTCATTTAATTAATTAACACACAAGTACTTGGAAAACTTTGCATCAGTTTTGGTTTTTAAAATTATCTCAAAAGCGATGCGAGTCACGAGAAATATTGCAGACTTCTTTTTTGTAGACAATTAATTTTACTATCCAGTTAAGTAATAATAAATACAAAGTCATTCAACGAAATAAAAAGTTAGGAGCAAAAACGTATGGGGAAGACGCTTCAACTGGCGTCCTCTGGTGACAAATTTATCTCAATTTTTACATGAATAATTGATATTGGTCTCTCTGACAACGGTGCTAAATTGATGAAATAATGTACTTACGAGATATTAAGAAAAACGTTAACTTTTTGGCTTATTTTGAACACCCTGTAAAGCCGTAACTAAACGTTTCCGGACATGGTTTCCTATACTGGAATTGTTTATTCTGGTATCCTCTAGCACCCATCGAAGTTTGTCGCATTAATTATGATACACCCTGTATGTAGATATAAAAACCTTAACAAAATCATAAGGAAAATCTCAAGATGTGTAGGCAGTTAAAGTAGTGTTATTGAGTGTTATCTTTAGATTATGTCACAAACTAAACACCAAAAAGTGCGCGTAAGTATGAACAAAATTAATATCCAATTAAATTGATAAGAGAACCGATTGCACATGTAAAATTTCACCAGATCTAGCATGTTACTGTTATTATAATTATTTTTAATTTATGTATTTTATTGTATTAATTTCAAATTAAACGCCTAAATTTAGGCAACTTTCAATGTGTATGAGTTTCTTTACATCGGATTTTGGAATTTTTAGCATGATATTTTCTTATGACTCAAAAAGATACCCGAAAATATTTTCATATAACTTCTCTTCCAAAAAAATCTTATCAAAATCTTAAGGAGAATCTTAAAATGTGAAGGTACTTAAAGAAGTGTTATCTCTAGATTATGTCGCAAAAAGTGCGCGTAATTATAAAAAAAATATTTGGAATAAACGAGCTAATCAAATTGATAAGAGAGAAATACGTTATTTTCAAGCATCAATGAACTTTGAATTTGATACAGACTTGTATCAATCTCACTACTTTATTGACATAAACATGTTAT
>JARJDT010006933.1:0-19467 GCA_030264655.1 Leptusa sp. GC000079
CATGAATTATGAATTGCGCATTCATTTTCGTGTTCTTTGCCTAGTTTAAGTGTAACATGGTTAGATTAAAGTGAATATTATCGGAATTACTAGAGAACTGACACTATATCACTAATAGTGCTTACTATGTATTAATAATTAATTTGTGCATGGTAGAGGTAAAGGAGCGTGAAAAAGAATTACCTTTCAATTAAAAAAAATATTTAATGAATGTCTCAAAGCATTATAATCTTAAAATGAATTATGCATTGTTTAGTTGTTGTTGGTTGCTTGTTTTATGGCTAGTTGTAGGTGAGACACTTAAACATTAAGTGAATTAAACACAAGTTTTAAGTGATATTTAATGAGCCAGCTCGAACAGACAGAAACACTTAATGCATCGACCAAATAATCGGCATGAGCATCTGATGGATTTTTTGTCAGTCAAGGCAGGATTAACTTTACAGACATTTGTGCTTTAATGATTTTTTCACATTTGACTAATATTAAAATGACAATAAAAGCCTAGAAATTACATATAAATGAGGAAAGAAGAATTGTTTTATTGAAAACAAATAAATCAACGACCTTAAATTAAAGGCCACGACTTTTACAAGAACCAATTCTAATTTCGGTTTATTGCAGTTTAATTAGCGAGATATTTAAATCATCGGTCTTTTGAAAGAATCACGATGTTATCTTTCTAGATACACCTATAAAATGGCAAATAAGTTTGATGTTTCGTTGAAATAATAAACAAAATAAATATGCAAATGATGATGATAATGGATATTTCGATGTTGGACATTTACATAAATAAATACGACGTATACTTAAAGTAAGTACGGGCACAATGAATATATGTTTGTTACGTCAAGTACAAATACCACTTGCACTTAATGGTAGCCTATTACTAGTTCTTCTAAGTGCGATTTAGATGATTTATATCAATATATCAAAATATGTTATAGATGAATACTGGACGTTGTCAATCATCAAAGTCAATATTTGAAATGGAGTTTTATTGGTTTTTTGTACGCGTCCTTTCCATATGTTTGTTTGATAAGTTGTTTTATATTCTTAACTTGACTCTTGCGAATTAACCGGGCATGTCAAGAGCAATGAACTGATTGTCGTTTACGTTTTTAATGAACAATGTTTGCATTTTGTATTTTCTTCAAGCTAAAACTGACAACTGCAACATTGGAAAAGAAACAAAGTGCAATATGCACATCAACATCATCATCGTCAATGACATTCTTCATTGTGTGGTTTTCTGCATGGTTTATGCAAATTTATTTTTTAGTTGCTTAAATTTCCTGTTGTGTTTTATGCTGTTCATTTCCAGTTTTGCTTTGTGTACCTTTTTATTGCTGCATGTGTTGTGAGTGGATGTGTATGAAAAGGTCCTTTCGAGAGCGCAATGTTTTTTGCCATTCGGCATTCGCTATGTGGTTGAGTTGAGTCGTCGGTTTGGTTTTTAAATTTTTATAAGATTTGCGATTCGGGTCGCGCGTTTAATTTTAGCTCCACCAAACGTGACAATAATATAAAGAAAAGTCGGCAAAGCCGCATCATATACGCGCTGGCCGAATATGTTACATCGCGTTGTTATACGTGTGTATCTCGCAACAATTTTATATGTATTGCCATTCTCGGTTGCCCGTTGCGTCTCGTTTTTGGCATTTCTTTTTCGTCGCATTGTTGCGCTATTCGCTCTTTTATAATGCCTTGCACATCATGTAACAACAGCAAGAGCGATGCGATGCGATGCGATGGGACATGCCACATTGTGGGGCTGGGGAAATGGGAAAATGAGGAAATGGGAAATGATAAAAAAATACTCAAATGACAACCACGTAAATAATGATCTTCTTTCATCTTTCTTCCTACCAAACCAAATACCGCAAATCTAAAATAAATAAATTTTAACAACGACGTGAAAGGTGAAATATCACTTCAAGAGAGCAATTTGAATCAAAATATTCAAATCCGATTTGATTTCTTCGATTATTCTGGTTTGCAAGTGAAATTTCAAATTTTATGCGTGGTTTATGTATTCTTGTGAGGTATGGCAACTATAAAACACTTATGTGTTGTGTGCAAGGTTATCTATGTTGTATGTATGCACACACAAAGTGTGCATGAACAAAGTCAAGTTCAACGTTACCCCACGGGGAAATCGTGATCGTGAGTTGCAAACTAGTTTTATGAATGTTGCACACTTCTTCATTTTCACATCTTTATCGAAACAAGAACAAGAATGAATTTACAGAACTGGATTTCGGATCAACATCAAGCAGTTTTGATGTTTTAATGAATGTACAATTTGCACACCAATTTAAATTATAATTGAAACTATAGATATACAACACAAATCCATTAGACATTCACATTCGCACTCGGTATTGCTATTGAATTTGCAAATGTTGGAATCTATTCTATTAGTTGTTCCCGGTCTAACTGGGAGTTTGCTATATTTGTTCGAAATGGATTGAAATTATATATTCAAGTTGTTCATATGCAAATAATGACTCACCACATCAATGCACCTACCTACCAGTTAGGGTATATCGAAACAATAATTTTCTATTAAATTTACTCAGAATTCAGGCAGTAATTGATTTGATAATTACATTTCATGATATTTTCATTTATTAGTTACTTAGAAAAATCGATAATGTATACCGCAAAACCCAGATTTTTATCTTACTTCGAAACTTCAATATCACAATCGAGTTGGCGATTTATAAGTTTAGCACTTCGTCAATTTCTGAAAATTCGGGATTTTCCATTTCAAACAAATAAATATTCCAGTCTACATATTTAAATTGACCGAACTTTTATTATTTACTAAAGGCGTTTATTACGTGCAAACTGAAGCAATAAATTACGCAAGTTGTCTAGAATGTTTACTATAGTAATGTAATCTCGGTATGACTTAAGTCGGTGAATTTTAAGTAGTGGTTTATAGCGTTCAAGTTCACCAAGGTTACATACACTCGCGATTACGAATGATCAAGGTTAATTTGCGCTAACGAATTAGCTCTTTCAAATGTTCAACATTTGTAATTTGACTTTAATTTTTAAAATTGCAATGAGCACATACCATAAGTTGATAATAATTCCTCTAGGTATTAACAAATTTGAGAAGATTTATAATGTAAATATTATTAAATCTGTTTATATTTGATTATTTTGAAATTTATTGCATTAAACTGGTTGAATTTGATTTCATTAATTTAATTTAATGTTACCAAACATTAGCGCAATCAGACACGAAGCGTATCAAATACTTAATTCATATCTATTTAAAAATTCTATAGATGCATATAAAATTAATGCTCATTTCCTATTTAAGTCTATACCTAATTTTCAGTTTTGCCTATCCATTTTCAGTCGTTGGTTTTATTATTACATTATTCCAGGATATGTTCAGCCGTTTGATGTGCGTTGAATATTCATGTTGTGTAAGCATTAATAAAATTAAACATTAACCATCATTATAGTACAGCCATACACAATGAGTGCACCGGAAAACACAATGAATTTAAACAGACGAATGTTAAATTACTCACATTAAATAGTTTATAACATTTTAAATATAGAAAAACAAATGTGCGACTGGCAGGCATGTTACAAAAATGTTTAAAAAACGTAATTAAATTTTGTAAATGGAAATGTTTGTAATTAACTCAGTAGTTGGTCACTTGAGTAAAGACTTTGATTTCATATTTATATTATTTAATTATGTGTTATCAAGTTGAACTTCTGTGTAAAATGACTAAATCCGCAAAATTATGAATAAATGAATGACAATTTTCGCAAGAACAAAAGATTAAGTGACATGTTATTAGCGTGCATGTCGAAACAAATGAATATTTTCACCGACAGTTATTAATGTTGTTAATAAGTATTCGTTTATGTTTTTGCTATTGCGTATTTAATAATACATAATCGTTTGCAAAAAAAATTAAATAGCATTGAAACACTTATTTTTTCGATGTCGACTTATCCAAACGTTTCTTCTGCTTTTTTTTGCAGATATAGAAAATCGTATAAAATGCAAGAAATATAGTAGAAAGTTTTTAAAACTAAAGAAAACGTACGACCAATTGTGCAGAAAAGTGTTTGAAAATATCGAAACTTGAAAGTATATCGCATCCTAGCAGGCGATAGAAAGCTTGAAATAGTATGGCCGTTGAAAATGTCGAAAAGGCGAGAAAAACGGGCAACTCTGCCAAACAGTCAAAAGGTCTTCATATATTACTAAACCATGGCCACATTTACTTAGTCTCGAAGTAGAAAATATACAAAACAAAAAGTGGAAATTTAAAAATTCCACCTTGTTCATTGTTGTAGTTTATTTATCTCAATCTAGAAATGGTGATAGTAAGTCAATAACTTCTTGTATACTATTCTTTTCGCATGAAGAGAGAAGCAAGAGCAGTTTTGTTAGTTTCCTCACAAGAAGTTAGTTCTGTTTGTGATGTCTATACAATAATATCCGAACTCGAAGAGTCGCTCCAATTCGAATTCGTTGTCGCCGGTGTTGGGTGTTGGAAAAGTCGTCACACACAGAGAGAAAACGAAGAAAAGCGGACAGGAAAAAATTGTTGCTTGTTGTTGTTGAGATGTTGGAATGTTCTAACTTGAAAACTGCCTTCCGCATGGCGCTACCTGAAATCGAAATAAAAGGGCGGAAATTGAATTTTACTTTTTATTCAACTATATTTTACTAGTTTTCCTCCAGTAAAGTGAAAAGTACTAAATGCAAAAAATGTATAAAGAAACCGTGACATTTCACGTCCTAGTTTTCACTAAAGACTAAGTTCACTAAGTAGGGAGTGAAATCTGGACAGCCCTGCCACGTTAAGCCAGCTACGTAATCGTAATCGTTGATTTCCGAGTATATTCTTTCAATAGCTTCAGCGCAATGTGTAATAAGGATAACTCTAAGCCCTCAGGGGAAATTAACTCAATGATAACTTATATCAACGCACTGCACTTACTTAATACGTACCTGTTTTACTTTACTCGCACATACACATTCGCAGGATGTAATAACTTTAATCAGCAGAGAGCGCCTTCATTAAATTACAATTTGAAATTATCTCTGAAGAGGGAAAAGTGAAAATTAACAAATCGCTATTTCTATTAAGAATTAATTTGCAAATTAATCAGCGCACACATTTTTAATCTCAAAACAAGAGATATCATTTATGTATTGATATTTTCTTGTAGTTTGCTCTTGTTTTGAGGCTTCGCATCTTCGGTTTTCACCTCTGATACTCTGATATTCGCTAATGAAAAGCAGCTGGCTCGTTCGCTTTGACAATAGCCTCATAGACTTTGCGTCCTGTCTATATGCATTGATGCCTTTCACAACAGCGCCTTCCCCTCGCCCTCTTTTCATCTCCTAGCGCCTTTCTCGACGACTTCGAGTTGTTGGAGTTGTTGGAGCAGCAGCTTCAATTGAAAATCGGGACGTTCGACGCTAGGGGGGTGGCAGCGGCGTTGGTAACTGAGCAGCATCCGAGTATCGTCCTCGTAAAACTCACCTACTCATACCTACCCTAGTCCTTATAATGTAAGCTACATACACATAGCACACAGGATAGGGAGCAATACGTTTCCAACATTTTCAACCATTCTAACAAAAACATGCGTAGCGTTCGGCGTTGTTTTAGCGCAGGACTATACTGCGAAGGACTGAAGGAGAGCTCCCATGTGTTTTGTTCTCCTTGTATGATGCGATAGGCTGTATGCGAGGACACGAGACGAACGTCGTCAAAGTTATTCGTGTTTATGATGCTTCTCAGTGACTCGCATCAATGAACTGCCACTGACAGCATTTGAAAGGGCTGGTCTGGGCTCTAGCTAGGTATCTCGAATAGAAATACTCCATAGTTTAAGGTTGAGGGACTCAGGGCTGAAGTAAACAATCGACAATGCTCATGACAGGATTACTATCTGAAGCAAGGACTACAAGTCCTTCACATTTATATTCAGCAATATTCCACTTTTTCACTAATCAGTTTCTCAAGTTTTAAGGACCTTAGGATAGGACTCTAGGAATGTGTGGATGTGATTTAAGATTCAATAAATAACGATTTATTTTCGATAGAATTTAAAAATTGTATTTAAATAAGTTATACATATAAATCCAGAGTTTTTGCAGATATTGAATAAACTTGCGTTTAAATTTATTTATATTAATTAACACACATTGTTAAAGGATGAGGAAATAATTGCTGAAGCAAACAACCAACAATTCCGATTTCAGAATTACTCTCAAAACAAAGACTAAAAGTCTCTTAAATTTATTAAGTTTTTCACTGATAAAACATAAGTTTCAGGATTAAGGACCTTGGTTCAGGACTTTGGGATTTTTTGGAAGTCATTTAACATAAATACCGCTTTATTTTCCATAAAATTTAAATTTACCTAAAACTGGTATTTTAACATAAAACATTTCTCTAGAGTTTTTGTAGATAATGAGTAAAAATGCGTTAAACTTTATTTATATTTATTAATTTTTTGCTAAACGACATTTCAAACGGGCAGCTTTAAATGTGTTTGTAATTTTTATTTATTTTATTTTCGTCGCTTTGCGCGGGTGAAAATTACCGAAGTCGTTAAACCGTTCGTTACGTATATGAATTTTTCAGCATTTTGTGAAAAACGCAT
Organism: Leptusa sp. GC000079; assembly: GCA_030264655.1. Classification (NCBI taxonomy): domain Eukaryota; kingdom Metazoa; phylum Arthropoda; class Insecta; order Coleoptera; family Staphylinidae; genus Leptusa; species Leptusa sp. GC000079. The sequence continues at coordinate 6,670 of JARJDT010006933.1, forward strand.
TACATTACGTTTAGCATTGGTCACAATTTTCGCCCTCCTCAAGCATAGGGCGCGCGTTTTTAATTAAAAACTACGACATTAAGTGCTTACCGCACACACACTCATTAACGCAGTGCGATATTTCAAACGGTAAATTGGAATAAAATATAATCTGTGCGAATTATGTCCTTCTAATGTTTTCCTCGTTATTTTTTTCTGCTCGAAAAAAAGAAAACTTTCGAAAGTAATTTGTCGAACTGGGCTAAGTTTGCCGGAACATCCTGTGAGTTGGGCTGTCTTCTTATGAGTTGCTAGTATGCAGAGAGAGCCTGAAGAAAACGTAATTAATTAGTCGACGGTGCACTATACTAGGATGATGGCGCGTGTACGTTCTGCGAATACGAAAACTGAAAATGTCTGCAAAAGAAAATAAAAGAAAACGCAGCAGGAATGAAAAGGAAAAAAACAAAAAAGTGTCTTAGCCTTGCTTGGGTGCCCTGGCCAAGTCAGGAAAATCTGGAAAATATTTAACTCGGCGCGGCACGACGCGTCGAGCGTCTTAAATTACTCTACAATTAATTAAAAAAATTACCACGCTATAATTAATCTTAATTTTTCAACCGGTCGCTCGAGCATTCTCCCTTAGGTTTTCTTGTCTTATTGTGTTTTCGTTTTCTTGCGCTTTGTTTTCTTTCATTTTATATATACGAAGAAGAAAAGTAAGAAAAGTAGAAAAAGGGTTGAGCACCATTAAAAAGAAAACTAATAGGATAATCATTGCGGAAAACTGTTTCTAATGACAGGAAATATTCATTTTTCATTTCTCATTGCGCAAACAACTTCCGGGAAAATGTTTTATATTTCTTCTTTTGCATCAAACAGTTAAATTTCAGATAAAAATTTAACTTGGACAACATTATTTTGACAATTATGTTAAATCTAAGAGTGTACTTAAAGTCATTAGTTGACTAATATGCATGGAATTAGTATTCAAATATCACGCGTGCGAATGTTTACAATTCCAGTTTGCATCAAGTGTGACTTTTATGCTTTCGGTAGGTGCCTAATGTTTGCTTTAATTTTAGCGTGTTTTGCTGTAGAACAAGAAGTTAGAATATGACGTAATCTCTAACAAACAATCGTCTAATCAAAAGTCGTGACTTGAAAACTACTTAAAAACTTTGCAAGACTCCAAGACCAAGCGCCAAAACGCACAAACTTTACAACTTTCAACGCGAACGCTAACCAAAGGCAAAACGTCAAAGCGCATAAAACAAAAATATTAAGAAGTACCTAGCAAACTTTTTAATATAAAAATAGCATACGTATATATTCAAGGCATGAATTAAACGGTGAAATCGTGTTCAAGTTCATTAATTTTGAAGATTTTAAAGCAAAAAATTTACAGTTAACTCTTTTAACTTTAGTAACAACTACTCAGGACTTAAAAACCAAGCAGATAAGCAGATAAAATTAACGATCGCTGGTTTTATAAGCTTATTATTAATAATAAAAGTCAAAGATATGTTAAAGTTGAATTACGCGTAATAAAATTTACAGTTACATAATCACATCGAAAAACTTGCTTTCAACTTGTACCTTGAACTTGATTTTTTTGCACAATTTTTTACGCCCGAAAAGTTAATGTCATAAAATAATGCTCTGCAACAACTCGTGCTTTTAGTTAGTACATCAAGTCGTGAGTTTGAGCATTAACTCTTGGGTCCTGAGACTTGAGTTGTTAGCTTGGAGAAAATTGAAAATTGATGTGTATCGTAGTGTCTATACGTTATCGTCCTCTTGACGATGCTCTCTTAAAATGCGACTTTTTTACTTTTCCTTACCCAATGTTGTTGGTCCTTGCAAGAACCGTTTTTTGCTGCTCGAATACTTCAAGTCCGAGCAGACGCCGAGTTAATGCCGTATAGTTGAAGTGGAAGTTGTTGTTGTTGTCACAACATTGTGTATTACATTACAAGAACACGAAAAATGAACACTGGGAGCAAGCAACGAATCGATCATTATTTATTTTTCATTAAAAATAAATTCCCACTCTCTTGAGCGTCTGTGTCAACGCCATCGTCGAGTATATCATCAGCAGAAGCACATTATATTATCTGAAGGACTTCGTTTAATTTCAAACTTTAAAACTATACTAAAATCCGTTCAACAATTTCCAGTTTTCAATTAAAGAAAAATAAAAGTAATAAAATTATTTCTGCAGGTAAAAAAATTGACGATCGATAAAATCTAAAATCAAGTTTTATTTTATTTTTACTTATGTACTTTTTTATTTCTATTTGAATTTGACGAAAAGCAAAGGCAAAAGCACAGAATGAGATTGAAGTCTGAACGAGTTCGTTTTTTCTTGATGTGAGTCTTTATTTTTTACGTCGAATAAATCGCAAATCAGAAGAATACGTTTAAAGTACAAGTCAGTTTCAAGGTATTTTTTTTAATCCGCTAGGGAAAATCCTTACGCGCATTTCTTAGAAGTTGTCTCTTTAAGGATTCAAACCTTGTTTTTTGTTGTTACAAATTTAATACAAAACAAAAGTCAATACGGCGGATTTGATTCTTTTTGAGACATACTCGTACTACAGGATAATAAAGGATTGCTATGTCCAGCGAGGATAAACTGTACCATGCGAGTCTGTAAGAAAATAATAGTTGAAGGTAAAGCTAAAGAGGTAAATGTCAAAGCACATAAAAGTCCGACCACAAATCAACAGTCGAGGACGCAATGCCAATGGCTCGGTTTTTGTTCAAAAATAAATAGAAAAACTATAAAACATTGTGTGCCATATAACTACCCGCAAGAGTATGAGTAGTCGTAGTCCATAACTATAAACCTTTTTCAATGGTGCGTGGATTTCTTTTTTGCGATTTTAAATCTTCCTCGAGGCAAACATTGAAGTTGTCAATGCGGGAATATCAACAATTCAAATTTCCGCTGATTGTTTCCCCGTTCGAGCTGTCCAATCACTTTAAAAATGGGGAAATGGGAAAAGCGGAAAAGGCACGACCGCCTTTTCCGGCCTCTTTTGATAGCTATAAGTGATATAAAACCTAATCGAATTTGCCTTTTTTATTTGTGCGCGCCATTTCCCTATCGTCCGCTTAAATCATCAATCAACATTACACGAGAATTTGTGTTCATGTGTTCAATTTCGAAATTACACCCTAAAACCAGAAATAGAACACATTCTTATAATATTGTTTAAATAACTAGAAAATATTTTTTTATGACTCAAAAGAAGTAGGTGAAAGAAAAGAACTTGAAAAAATATGGGAAATCTTTCAATCACTTAAATAAATGAAATTCCATTTCGATGGATCATCTTTCGTCCACATTTGCCTGCTTTTTTCCTGCAATCCACAGCCTTTAGATTCATATATGAGGCAACAAAACATATACCAAAACAAAAACAGAACAGGAAGAATGTTCGTATATCCTTGATAGGTAGTACATTCCAGAAGGTCTAAACCTGAGCCTAAGTCAAACCGTCGAAAAACAGAAACTTTGTTTTCTATTGTGTTTCATCTTGGTCGTATTTTTACTGCCAGAGGTGGTTCACAGACACATAGTGCGTATTTGATTCGACATTTATCGACCACTTGCATATGCAATATGTTTGGAAAATAAACGAAAATAAAATTTGAGAATATAAATCAAGTTGTTAAATTGTGTTGACATCCTGTATGTGCAGTGGCAGTAGTTATGCATGAGTGATTTCATTTCTGTGCATTTTGTGTTTTCCGTTTTTCATCCACACATGTGACAAGCATACCAACGTTCATTGCGATGCTGGTAGCCTTTTTCACTTTCGCAAAAAATGCCATTTTATGTTCGTACGTCTGATGCCGCCGCCGCGTTTCAGGATTAAAATCGCTAAAGAGATTTGGCGCCGAAAATATCATTCGAAACGTTCTGTTTGTACTTACACATCAAATCAATTCCATAGCCAAGCTAATATGCTTCGCATCATCGCATGTACTTCTCTGCTTTTGTGTTGTCAGGATTGAGCATTTTTTCAAGTTGGGAATTTCGTAGTATTATTGATGAATATTTCTAAAATATTTAATACGCAAGTTAACAGTGAGTTTCAGGAAGGTAAAACGCGCACGTTTTAAAGCAAATATGAATTTTGCATGAAGAAATGAAAAATGACAGAATGACGGAACACATACTTTCACGCGCCCCTTCTTGGTGCACAAGCCATGAACTCATGTAAAGTATATGCGCGTAAAAAAATGAGCATGAAAAAAGTCAAAATCGCGCTTTGAAAGAGTACATTAGCAAATTCGCTCATATTGATCAGGCGCCTGCACTGGGTGTTTTAATTTATTTATTTTTATTCATATTATCGGAAATCAGTAGGTATAGGTGAATATTGGTAACGAAATGATAAAAGTGTGGCGCACGATACTTTTGGGAATTAATTAAAACAGACGCCGACTGTTCCTATAGACACAACACAACATCACCAGCGCCAAATCTGCCCTGACTGTATGCGGAATGTATTGGGATTGGGATTTTTTGATAAATGTGTAATGGGTCGTGCGATAACACGCCACGGGAATAAATACGGCAACAGTCATACGAAATTTGTATAATATCGACGCCGAAATACATCTGTTTGCAGCGTGTGCAAATTCATATTTTCCACGCAGTCAGGAAACGTATAATTTATTGGAGAGCATATTTGTATTTTCGCGCAAATATGTATAGATTACATCAATATGCGTTTTTTCGCATATAAATATATAAAACAGGGCATCAGAAAACAACAATTAACTTTTTCGTCCATCACGCATGGAAAGTTCGATTTTCACGCTTCCCCACAAACATGAAAACGATGTGTTTCACGGCTAGGCGCGAAAGTAAACCTTCTTTTATTGTTATTCAATAGGTGGCGCTTTATCAAACGCAAAGTTATGAATTGATTATTCAAATTATAGTTCTTGTTACAATAAAAATGTTTATAAATTTAATTTAATTATTACTTTCGCGCGAAGGTAAACCAATATCTATTAAGCATTCGGGAATCAATCAATATCAAGAGCCTAATTATCAACTTTCAGTTGTTTCCTACCGTTACCACTTTTCCGATCATTTGTTTCAATATTGGGTTTTGCGGTGAGTTTTGCGTTTTCCCATCTACGATGCGATGCGTTGCGAGCGATGATGTGTGAGCGCGCACCCTCGAAAGATTAGATTTTTATTGAGGAAATACGTTGTTCGATTCAATAGGAAAACATCAGCGGGAAATTATTGCTTCGACGAAATGCGGACGCACGAAAGTGCAACTATGTGTGTGTGCCCGGCGCATCCACAATCGCCACTTGTAAATTGCCTTCATGGGAATTCTAGTTGATTTTGTTTTCATCGCATGCGCATTAAATCACGTGATATGTTTTAACAAAATTTATTATGTTGAATTAAGTTTTAGTTAATTTCAATCTTTAAACATAATTAAAATTAAATTTATCGTTGTTTTTGTTTTTAATTTTCTTGTTTTTGATATTTGTGGTTTTTCTTTTTTCGCAACTCCGTTCCTCGCGATAAGAAGTTATAAATACAGGAAAATCATCCTTTGCCTTTGCTCGTTGCCCTTTACTGTTATATCTTTTCCACTTTTTCACATCTTGTTATACTTTTTCCAAGTCGGAGCGAAATATTGTACATTCAAAAAGTTGTGCACCTTCTCTTCCTCACCTTTTTTCATCGTTTGGCCCCATTTCGTTCTTTTGTGTGGCAGCTCACAGGAAAAAACTTCAAAATGAGCAGCCTCTGTGGTTGAGAAGGTTGAAGAGATAGATTCGAGATAGACGAAGATATTTTACGATATTCAAAAGGTAAAAAATCTTCAAGTACATGCCAAAGTTGAAATTCAAAGTTTTTTACATCGTAAAAAGGTGAAAAAAAGAAACGATGAAGCTGCCTAAAAATTTTCACCAGAATTTAATTATTCGCAAACTTTTATGTTGCAGGTTGTAATATTTTAAAAACCCACAAATTTAAATTTAAGTACATACATTTTAATGATTCAAAATGGAAATGAAGCAATTGGAAACATTCTGTAGGTATGTTTGGTTTGTTAGTAACGAAACTGTTAACTATTTCGACATTTGAGAATTTCACATTTTCACCCATTTCCCTTGCCATTTCCCTATGCATTTCTCATCCGTTTGCACGTTCATTTCGTAAAGTGTGAATTTTGCGGTGAAAACTGACGTTGAAATGTGTAAAGGTGAAAATTTCAAATTTCTCTTATACAGGACATTATTGCTCATTGCATTTTCTTCTTTATATTTTTGCCATTCCTGAAATGACTCAAAAACTAAAACAACTTTTCCATTATTCTATTGTCACGCAATATTTTTGTTGTAAAATATCATACTACTATTTGAACTCTGTAAAGTACAAAATAGAGCATTAAATCAGTAATTTCATAACACTTTGTATGGTGTATAAATAGTAGAAACACAATTCGAGTCTCTAGCGATTCGTAGATATTGTCACCGCAAACAATATCCCGAAACAACGTTAACTAATATTTCCAACAGCCGCAACGAACGCCAATTGGGATCAGGAACTCAAACAGGATCAGGATTCGCACACCCATACGTCGGTAGAGAAAATGCCAACCAGGACGATATTACATTAAGCCCACTTTTAAATTTAATGATGATGCAAAATAAACGTTGTTACTTAAATCAAATTTTCAACCTATCACAATAACAGAGAAAATTATTGGATAACAACAAAAGCCAACAACAAAAGTTATACTGAATGTTTAATTCCTTGAATTGAAAATTGAATTTGAAACGGATTTAAATTGATACTGAATTATTTCAAAGTTGATTGTTCAATAAGTTTATAGTTTTATAATGCACGTGGAAATCCGGAAAAAACACTGATTATCAATCGCCAAAATTAATTAAAATCTAACAATATAACTTCGTTATGATTTTATCTGTCCATTGAAATAAGAATCAACTTTGATTTACAGTTTTCACAATTAGTTTTAGTTAAAAACTATTGACATTATTTCTGTGCACAAATGGAAAAACATGAAATTGTGAAGGCAATTTTTGTTGGAGAAGATACCAATGAAATGTAATTATCGCCATATCAAAATTTTCCACTTTCTGCTTCAAAAAGAACTTTAAAATATCAAGTCAACTAAAGTAAAACTAAAACTCTGCAATGTTAGTTTTAAAGTGTTTCATATTATTTATATTTGTTAATTAGTTAGCATCAGTATACATATTGCAAGAAGCTGCGAGGACAATTGCGGAAATCTAAATAATTAACTAGAATCGTTAAACTACTTCCGCTTAATTCGTTGATTGTAAAATTTAAATTCACAGCATATATACGCCTGCAAAGAGTAGGTAAAGAGATATCTTCCTATTAAGTGTCGTTTATCCTTAGTCTCATGGCGCCCTCTTGCTGTGCCACCACTACCACTGTCAAGTCGAGATGCAGAGAAATGCGAAATAGGGAAATAGCTTCGGGGCGTTTTACGAGCGCGCACCTTCCACCACAGCCATGGCATGCTTGTATATTTTGTTATTTCGGCACAGCGAAATAAACGGCGGCGTTGATTTTCCCTTTAATTCGGTCTCATCCCTTGCCGAACGCAACACCTCGCACAATAAGCTTCGGGAGCGAAGGGAGTTTCAACTGGCTGGCATTAGCGTTATGATGTGTGCGAGTACACGACTGCGAGTAGAGCGTTAATATCCTCATGATATATTAAAGCCACTTTCACGTTCTCTACAATCACATCATGCAATCGCAAATAGGTACAGCATTACTGACTAACAAGCAGCACAACTTCAGCCTGAGTACGTTGCTCAATTTTCCCGGGCTTCTATGTTGTCTTTCAGTTGTAGATATTGTGTTGACGTCTCCTGGTTTCCTGGCTGGTGGCTTTCTTTATCTGCGAATATATGAGCGAGGACGCATGCAGAGATGTCTTTCATTCGCGTAGTTTGCGCTTTGCCCTTTTGTGCCAACTAATATGGGCTTTTCTATGGCAATCCTCGAAGAGCGCAAGGGTTGCTTGCTCTATTTCTAGTGGCAGTGTTTTGCCGACTCAAAACACTATTGCTATTTGTATACAATACCAATATCATTAAGAATGCGCCTTGCTTTCAATGGGCGTTCGTTATTCAGAGCAATTTCACCCGAAACCTAACGAACCAACTATTAAACTATACAAAGTGTTGGCAAACTATAGTCGCGCACTTTTCGTTTTTAGTTCGAAATGCGTCCACTTTATAGAGGGTGGAAATGCAGTTTCGTTTTAATTAAGAATCGTAATTATAATGCCCATTAAGAGCGGCGGCAATGGCAGCCAGGGCGGCGGCGCCAAATGGCGGAATTTTAATATTTTTTAAAAGTTAAATATTATGGACATTAAATTTGAGTAATGAATCCGTGCTACGGTATAAGTGCTTTAATGCTCTCATCCCTCTCAACTCGGCTCTTTAGTCTTTAAAGCGCGCTTTTATTTAACGCGCTGTTTTTCTTGTTGACTCATTGTTTCGGCAGAATTATTAGTTTTTTGCGCGTCGCAAAGCACAGAAAGAAATGCGAGCCTCGTTCTAATTCTTTTAATTTTTATGACTGTGTTAAAATGCTCGCATACAGAGTGCTCATCGTGTGCACGGCTGGTTTATAAGTAAAGCAGGCCAACTAGGCCGTAGCTTAGGGCGCCGTCAATTTATAGGCGCCCAAAATCTATCAAACGACTTTTTTTTCAATATAATTTTGAATTTTTACTAATTTATTTTATAATTATAGTTTGATGCGTATATTATTATTTATACCTATACTACTATACAACATTTTTATTTTAATTATGTTCTGATTAGGTAAAATAGTAGATTTTTATACGAGGCACAAAAATTACCTTTCAATGCCGCCGTCAGAAGAAATTAATGAAATTAATGAAATTAATGAAATTAATGAAATTAAATTATGTGCCGAGCATAAAATACTATTTTATCTTCAATCTATTCAAAGAAAACTTAAAATCATCTTAAAATTGGAAAAATATAAATATTCAGTAATAGTTATGTATTATGTAGCGATAGAAGTACTTCTATGTCTAGTAAAAGTATTTCATGCGCATGCGCATTGAAATACCTACTTCTCGGTAGATTTAGGATAAAAGACATTTTTTTTTACCCATAAAAGGCGCCTTAACTTTGTTGGCCTTAAACCAGCTCTGATCGTATGTGTTTTGTTTCAGTTGTCATCCCGCAGGACGTGCAGGCTGTGGAGGGCAAAAGTGTGAGTCTCCCATGCGATGTCATCCCGCCAGGACACGATAAAGTCTACATGGTGTTCTGGTTTCAACACGGATCAGGGATACCAATATACAGGTCAGTCTTATATTTTTCGCGAAAATGTGCGCTGACTTTCAGGCAGCTTCTGCGAAGTATAGTTTCGCAGTAGTTTTCTGATATGAAGAGGTTTGAAGCATTATTACTCTATGGTTCCAGTCGACCCTTATAGCTTTCGCTCACCCTTTCACTTTACTTACGCTCATGCCTCTCATGCGCTTTATGTAAGATGTGTGTTGAACACGGCGAGCGTTTTGCTCCACTTAGTCGCTCCTGATAAGATCGGTTATTATTATGGATGGCAAACATGGTGCCTTTTGCTCCTTCTTTCCACTTAGAAATTCAGCTTTTTGAAAAAACCGCACAAGGCACAAATCTACAAGAAGAAATTAAAACCCTCTAAAGACCAGAATTAATTATATACGTTCGCCTTTGAAGGGTTGCATTTCCACTTGTACTCTGAATTCATTATGGAATTTTCATTTGAGAACAATTTTGATATGAGCAATACGAACATGGTTCCGAGTAGAAAATAACGAAATGACCGTCCATGGACGTGGAGGTATGATAGATATGGCTATATTTTGCCAGTTCAATGGTTAATAGCGCAAAAGGGAAAATTCATGCCGGAAGATAAATGGAAAGGAATAACAAGCCGATTGTAGCGTAGATTTTTATTGAAAGCGATTAATTCACATACATTACAAGCGTATCGTTCATTGCGTTTTATTCGAATACTCGAGTGTTCGCTTTTGAAAAACGCTTTGTGTCATTCCATAATGGCCGCATACATTTGTATTTGTTGCAGATTAAAATCAAGCTTGGAAAAATTGCGTTTGAATTTTTCCTCCCAAGAAACTAAAACAATTTTGTAGATTTTTTTGGTTAAACAGAAAGGAAACTTTAAATAAAGGTAAACGAAAAAGGCAAAACGAGAGTAAATTTAAACGCGTCAAAAATGTATGTTTATTGGAACTCGAGAAGTGGGCGCTAAAGGATCGAAAAGAGCGAAAATTTGAAAGTGCCATGTGGGCGTATAAAGAACGCATTGGCGCAATTTATTCATAGTTTATTTTCTGGTCGCCTTGCTAAAATCGGCAGGACTCTGTGGCGGGTATATTATACAGTCCATGTCGAGTATCGCCGAAAGCGTATATTTATTGTAAATCGACAACAATCTCGAATTCAATTTTTACGTGACTCGATGCAGTCGACTCGAGCGCAAATATACACTTGCGCAGAATGTTCATACAAAGTGTTCAAACTATTGCAGAAACTCAACACTCAGAAACCGATCTAAACAATGTTAAATTTGAGCACTTGTGTAAATTCCAGAATTAAGTAACATTTGGTATTTTAAGAATTACATTTATAGAGTTTTATTAGTGTTTAGGTTTGGGTCTGGGTTTTATTTACAGTCTCTTTTTTCCGATTCCCAGACCAAAGCAAGCAAATATTATAGCAAGACATTAGCGTTCTAGGTTCGTGGGGTTGGTTTCGTGTCTCTGGAGTTTCGCAGTAAATCATATCACGTGCAAGTCCTAAAGCATTTGCTTAATTTTATTTTTGTAAATGTTAAATGAGAATAAAATTTTCAATAAAATTTACCAAGGAAAGAAATGGAAAAAAAGTTAATAAGAAGAATGCATTGACCTGTGGCTTAATGTGGCTTGCAACATTTATATAACTCACTCTACTTTTTAAGAAATTGTCTTCAAGCCGAAGACAATAAGGACGAGAACGGTGGCTTTCGAGCAAGTTTCATTTCATAAAATGCATCATTGTAACTCGTGACACTTTCATGCAGATTCTTTGCGGCATTGTTATGAAGCCCGTTTCTCATTTTCTTCCATCTTCTTCGTCGTCATCTTCTTATTCTTATAAAATTCATAGTCTTGCGGCTTGAGAAATAGTCCAGTCAAAATTCAAATGTTCAAATGCTATGTTGTCACTCAGTTAATGATAACTACAAAAGTGCGCTTCTTGTGCAAAGACCAAGGACTGCTCAAAGGTCTTCGCTTTCACAATAACAAAAGCTTTTATTTGATTCCCGTAAATTGTACATCCACAGTCAAAGAGAAAGAAGGCATGAAACTTTCATAAGAAATATAACTACTGTGGCACTAGTGCTCTATATTGAATGAAGGAAGCTTCCTGATGCGCGTCTGCTGTGATGGCGTTGTGAAATTTAAAATGAAACACCGAACGGCGGCGCGAATGTGAGTTGTGACCACTTTATTACTTAGCATCATGAATAATTTATACACGAGCCCCTCAAGAGATGCTCTATTACGTTTATTTTTACATAGAGCGAGTATTGTGCATTGACTAAAGAAATACTATTGCACTAGGAACTAGACAAGTGCTGCTTGGATAGGGCAAAAAGTGGCAAAAAGTGAACACGCTTTGGATTTGCATAGAAACATGCAAGAACAGCTTAACTATAAGTTGCTAAGTTGATATTGGGTGGAAAATGTGTAAAAATTCAAACTTGCGCGTTGTTTGTTATGTGAACAGCTTAGACAAATTCGAAATTTTGCTCTATTCAAGCCAAACTTTACGAACTTTACTATTATTTTAACATACAGGTGTGCACAATTGTTCCTAAACTACAAAGTTGGCATTTCTTAAACTTCTCTATTGACTTTACGCCACGCGAGTTCAGGAGTAAATTTAGAAATTTCACCCAAACTAATAAGGATAATAAATTAAATTATCGCATCTATTCATTCGCCGAAATGCAGGCATAAAACTCAAATTGAAAAGTCCGCCAATTACGAAGGACCTCAATTTGCCGCAAGACAATGAACTGAAAGGACTTCATTGGCGCGGCGCTTTTAACTTTGCACTTTGCTCGCGCAGTTTTGTCAACTTTCCCGCCAAGTCACCTTTATACAACTAACTATAAATTTTCATTAGTTCACATAATCATAATTCCCACTTACTTATTGTTCAAGAGGTGTTTTTAAACTAAAACTGCCTGAAACGCCCGAAAACAATGCAATGCAACGCGCCCGAACCGGAAGTTATTAAACTGAAAATATTTACGCTGGATAATTTATGTATGATGACAAATGGCGGCAAATGCGGAAACTTGCGGATGTGAATAAAGGATACGGCAGGATAAAGAATCATCAAGGACACGCGATGCATGAAACAAGGCAACACATCAGTTTCTAACAGCGAGTCGCAGAAAGCGGAGGAATTTCATTAAAGTTTCATCCTTAATAGTTTTTGCTTTACACAAGGCATCAGTTTGTAAATTCGCACATGTACAAAGTGTTTCCAATTCACTTAACTGCTATGGAGAAATGGAGATAAAGTACACGGAAACATTTAAGGGGACACTCTAAACATGATAAAATAATGTGTATTGGAGTTGGAGGTTTTTGGCCACAGGAATTTGTAATTTCAGTCATTTGTAAATTGTACAAATCGAGTCCTTCTTGCTTTAGC
>JARJDT010006943.1:0-14767 GCA_030264655.1 Leptusa sp. GC000079
ATACGTAACGAAACGTTTCCGATATGAATTCACGACTATAATATTTGCATTTTAATAGTTTTCTTCGAATGAGAGCACGTTCCCCGTTTCGTTCCGTTTTCCCATTGCCCGAAAGCATACATTCGACAAAAAGCACTTACGAAACTTCCAGTTTGTTTTGCATCGCTTCTACTATTAGCTATTATTATCGCTTAGGTTTAGAAATGTGAATACGTACGATTCAAAGAGTGCGTCAGTGTCGTTTCATGCTCTTGCTCGTGGAAAAAACCAAAAGGCAAAAGGCATTTGTTTTGACTGACGAATGCAAATCGAATCATGATTTATCATCGAGGCTAAGCTAACCGATTCCAATTCGAATAATGCATGAATAAAATATTTGGCTACAATTTCATATGGCAAATTGCTTCACGCCCACTGTTTAACAATTCAAAAACGTTTACTACTTACATAGATGAAAGGAAACCAAAAATTTGTCGATCGCATTAAGATTAATGGCGTTTCATTAAATATTTTGCATTTTTATTACGCTCGGACGCAAAGACCAACATGTTATTAAATTAAAAATTAAAATTGAATTCTTTCTTAGTACTTATTAAAACTTAAATTAAATTAAAATTTATTTGGTTTACGATTTAAGTCTATCTTAACATTGTTCTTCTTTATTCGACCTCATAACTGGCACAATTTATTAACATAACCTTAAACCCGTGACAGTTAAACGTCAAATCACGAAATGGTTGTACAAATAAGAAAAACAATATAATTTGAAAAATTCAAGTTAAAATTAAATTAAAATTTATTTGATTTACGATTTATGTGTAAAATTTGCATACAAATGACAACGTCCGATGGTCAAATCTAAATGGTCAAAAGCAAACAGATTCAAATTAGTCTATGTTGAGCGTTGAGGGATCAACTTGCAATCAAATAGATGTCATTTGAATACGAAATGTAGGTGTTGCTTTGATCTGTTACTGTTTCAATTTATTTATTTCCCTGTATCCAATTGCATTCTCATTCTCGGCATATCAAACGACAATTCCAACGAAATCAAAACAAACGTTTTTCTCTCCGCACATGCATAGATAGAATGCCTTGCAAAGGGTTTATTTAAATCGCATTTGCATATTGGTCCTTCGTCACCTATCCTGCCATCCTGGCCTGATGAGCATTTCACAGTCAGTCGTGCGCGATATTGTCTTCAATCGATGCGGACCTTCATCATTCGCTTTCGGCACCCTCAATTTTTGCATTTTCTATTTTCTCACGGCACACGTCATCAATTTTTACGACACGATTACATTGGAAACCTTCAAGGATTAAGGACTTACAATGACTCGCAAGAAGATGAGACGCTTGCTGCATTAATAACTTAACTAAAACGACTTACCTTCTCCCTATATACTTTCAAATAAAAAAAAAACTACAAAAGTAAAGTAAAATACAAAAGATGAAAATTTTCGTTTGTTAGTTTCAGTTTGTTTATTTTTATTTGAATGTAGTTTTGTCTGCTAAAAGGCACACACACATACATAAATATTTACAATAAATTACATTCGCGCACAGTTAAAAATTACAAAGAGTACTTAGATGATTAATCGTTAATTATTCATCGCATTTGTTTATGTTCTGTTTCATTTCTTTTATTCCTGATGTACTTAAGTAGTGTATACGAAGAGCGAATAATTGAAATAATCAATCAATAGTTAATTACTTAGCGGTTACACTCATCATTTTTGTGCAATTTTTCATCGGTTTGCGATACTAATGGTGTGTGTTGTTTAATGTTCACATTCACAAATGCCTCAATTATAGTCTTATTAATATCTATATTCATTAATTATACATGCGATACAAGAGCGTAATTATTTATATTAGATTATATTTTATTGAATTTTTGTATGTCTTAATTTATAAGAATAAGATTTACATACTAATATTGCACACAATTTGCAGTTACAACTTATCACTAACATACGCGCTGATATACACCATTCATGATTGAAAAATAATCAAGAAGAGCGTGATAACAAATTGAAAATAAAATTTATAATCGCCGTTCACGATTGACATTTGACATTTGATGTATACTTTAAAATAACAATTAGATCAAAACATTCACACGTAAATATGTATTCGTCCAAGTTAATTAATAATTATTCGAAATACATTTGGCAACTCAGCATTTTAATTCCAACGCCTACTTTTCAAAAATCTCAATCGTGAACGGCGATTATTTCATTTTTCATTTATTTAAATGTCCGCAATGTTGTTTATTCAAAGCCTTCTTTTACTTTTTTTCAATCGCGAATGATGTATAAATTTGATAATGTTTGATAAAAGAGCGGAAATTAAGACGACTGTCTTGATTGTCAAGAAGGCGTATACAAGATAATTTCTTCACGCAAATAGAGATCATTAATGTAATTAGTTTATAATGATAAATGCGCACAATAAAATTAAATTCAGTCTTTTAGTAAATAAATTGTTGAACTTGAAGTATTCTTTTCTTCTATGAACGAACACTTAATCTTATTAGAATAGCAGATGAATCATTTAATAGTTAATGAAGATTTATACTATTTACAGTAGAATATTACATTTTCTTCGCATCATCATATCAAGTTGAAAAATGTTGCAAGTAAAGTTGATGAATATTTTTTTGGTAAATATTTACATACCTAACGAATTCGTTAAATGTGACATTTACGTTGCACTGCTGGTGAAAAGCACCGAGTTTTTATAGTAGCCTGATCGGTCTTGCAAGGGCGACTTAACATCCCTGTCCACTTGCTGCTGGCGCTGCTTTCGCTCGAGTTCCAGTTCCTGCGCAAGTGATTCTGTAAGAATAACAAAATTAACTATGACGAGCGACATTAAAGCGCCATTTCTGCGTGTATCATTTAATATCATTTGTACAGTCGTTTTGTCAAGGGATGCCAGAATGTATGCGTTCGCCTTTTTGAATGCGGCGCCGAGCGAAAACGAATTTTCCGTTCATTTAGTTTTCGCGCCGAGCGGCGCTTTGTTGGCGCGAACTCCCTCACAAGCCAGACACAAACTCAATCTCTGATTTCACAACATTCGCACATCACGCAGACACAAAACGAACGACAATAATAATATTTAAATCGCATCTCGTCGCCTGGGGGCGGCGGCGCGTCTTCTTTTCCATTTACGGCAGGATGAGGAGCGAAGAAGGGTGACACGGCCGCCACTGACTTGTTGATGCTGTCAGAAAGAGAGATTATAGAAGCGCGAGCGTCACTAAATTTACGTATATGAAATGAAATGTGCATTCGCATTATGAACAATAAATTTCGCATTGGGTATTTTTATTCTATACAAAGAAAAACCGACCAGGCTTCGGCCAGGGCTGTCCAAGTAACATCGGAGTAACGCAGATGGAATTGTGTTGGTATTGATAATGGTTTACTGTTACAGTTTACAGTCGCAGAGCGAACCAAACCGCTTAACAGGGAGTTAATCTACTCCCGCAGAAATGCCATTATCCCCCCGAAAATCACAACGGCCACGACTAAAGCGCACGAAGGGCAAGGGACGATTCCTAACCGGCGGCTATTTAACACGATGTTATCTTTGCTGTTTGCAATTTCTCGGCTCGTTATGTGCTGTGCGATGTCACCGACTGCTCTTCGTGTGTGATGCGTTTTACCTACGCAAATACACATTATACGTTTAGTTTAGGACAACGACGAGGACATTCAGAGAATGAGATGAAATCGAGATTATAAACCGAAAGCAAAAGCACAAGACACGAGTGTTAAACGCCCGAACGCAGTCGCATTTCGGATTTGAATACCTAATCAAATAAAACGCCTTCTCCCTATTATTTCCTCACCAGGTCCTTTCACTCCTTACACGGATTTAGATTTAGGCCCAAAATTAGAATTGCTCATTTTAAACTGATAAGTTTGAACACTTTGTATGTTTATAATTAAACTTTAGGGCTGTGAATTTACTCCATCTGTACTCGAATATTTGAATTTAAAAATATTAGAATATTTGACTTAATCGATTTTTCGAATATCCGTTCACCATGGATTTATTCTAATGTGATTATCACTACACGAATATTCGTATAATTTGACTAAAACACCCAGCATTAAATTAAATAATCCTTTAAAGTCTTGTCCTGAAATTGAAAATCTATGGACGTTCCAAGAAACCTTATCAAAGTCTTGTAAAATTAAGGTCTTGGGTTCGGGGATAAGTTTGACAATAGAAATGACCGACAAGAAGACGCAATTAGGAAATTACAATCAACTTCCTCGAAGCTTCCAATCCATCTAACGATCTATCTATCTAAATCTATAGTCTTATTAGGTTATTAGCAAAACTATTAGTTAATATTCAATCTAGTAGACAAAGTTGGAAGCCGTAACTTGGACTCGTTGTTCGCCAAGGCGAGGGCAGTCTAGTCTTATTATAGTAGGTTGGTGCGAGATCAATTAGTCGTTTATAACTCTTTAGTTAGACAAAGTGTTCGTACTATTATTATCTCCTTGCGAAACTAAATGACCTCAGCTCTACGACAACGAGTTTCGGAATGTTGGGCTTCTTCGGCCTGATGAATATAAACTTCGTTAAACTATGATCAATTCCGGAACCGATCAATCCTAATATAGTTACGGGTAGATATGATGCGGAGGATGCGAGAGGGGTGCTGTAGCCCCGTCCATTAGACGGTCTTTCCTTCCTTCCGGACTTGGCAACCCTGCGTCTTACCTCACAGTTCCGGAACTGAATATGTGCGCTACCCCTTTCTCTCCGGCGACTCTTGCCGAACAACTCCAACTACCAGCCATGCATTATTTGTTCGATTGTTGTGTATGTGTTACGGGATAGTTGTTGTTGTTGGTCGGGAAGACGGGAATAATTCAGTACCAACTTGCCACTTTAAGCCGTAATGAATAGGTAATTAGTTGATATTGTAGCCCTGGACTTGTCCACGCGTCTCTTTATTCCCGTGAGACTGCCACAAACTTCAATACAAACCGACGACGAACAACGATCGAATGGAGAAACTTCCACAAATATTCAAATAATTAGTTTGCCATGTACAAAGAAATCTGTAATCTTCATTATTTGTAGGTTTAAAGCAGTTGTAGAAGTTAGTAAAGTTAGGTTATTTTGAGTTAGTGTTGCTGGAAAAAGTTCCACAATCAAAAAATTCAAATAAGCAATTAGTTTGCATTGTGCAAAGAAATATACCTATAATTTTTGGTTATCTTTAGAGTTGTTTGTAGTTTTAGAGGTTTAGTGGAAACGGAGCGGAGGAAGTTTGAGCATCGTTCGCCTAAAGTTGGGTTTTCGGTTCGCTGCGAGAGGATTTCGTCGAATTAACTCTAATTACAAGAGATCGAGGCGACTTGGCAAACTGTAGGTAAACTATGTAGTTAAACTTGTACTATACCTGAAGATGGACCTATTTATCTAAGTTTGCGATGTTTCGATACACATACGCGTTGTAACCTGAACCAATCTAACATCCGATCCAACCACTCACATATGCGGCTCGTGAAGATGCCCAAACTTATAGGCACCCATCGTCCCACCAACTACTTTGTTTAACATATTGATATTGCTCTACTCGGATCATAATACTACAACTTCTAAATGAGTTATACCCACAGCAAATGGATTAAGATCGGCTAAGACCGACCAACTAAGAGTAAGCACCCTGTACATACAGAGTTCGTTTTGGATAAAAAGCAAAGTTCGTTTAGTGCACTTGGTAGGTAAAATTTGGTGAGGAAATTCAGCAGCTTGTTTCTTATAGTGGTCGTGATTGTGTCCATTGTTGAAATAAATTAAAGTGTTTTTTCAGCCGACTGCTGCGTGGTATCCAAAGTTATAGGTTAGGTAGCGCGCAGTCAACAATACGAAGCATTTCGAAATGATTACGTATTTCATCATTGTGAGTATTTAAAAGCAATCAACTCGTTAAACGCTCGTTTAATTCCACAATGCCAGCTGAATGTGTGTAACACAACATTAAAGTAGCAGGCAACTTATTTCGAGAACGCAACACAATAAAACTCGCGCGATGACGAACCAAGAACCGAATTGAAAGGATTCAATTTATCTGAATATCTTCAGCATTCGACAAGTGGGTAGCGCGCTTGCCTTGATCTTGCACAATTGGAAACGTGAGTTCGTCGAAATCGACTACAAACTATACACGAAGAGCTTCTGTATTTATAACACCTATTATTGTATTGTTATTGCCGTTTTGTGCATGTGTTTGTGGACATACCACTTGATGATATCCACAGCTAGACAGTTGAGTGGCGTACCGAATGTTTCCATTTGACGAGATTCGATCGAAACATCTGTTAACGCTCGAGAGTGTTTTAATTGACTATTTTTCACAACGGAAAAAATGCAAGAATTTTTTGTTGAAAAAAAAAGCGACAATACCTAATTGCTGCAAACACCCTGTATACAATTAATGTTTGCTATGCTAATGCTTATGCTATATGATAAGAAAACAAGTGACTTAGGATAATTTCCCCAGAGTTGTTGCTTACATAATACTAGTTTCAAGGAAATGGGGAAATTTACGACGGTCACACATTACCTCATCTTGGTGCTTGTTGTCAAACCATGAAATCATCAAATATTCACTCACCGGAATAGTTCTGCCAGAATGCAGCCCCCGAATTGATAAGATCTATCCCAGAATAGCCCCATCCTTTGCTCTCACCAGGCAGTTCTCGTTCGCGTTCTCTGAGTTGTTGTATTTGTTGTTGTTGTTGTTGTTGTTGAGCGGAAGTGGAAAGATTAGCGGGAATCGTCGCCGGCGAACTGTTTTCCGAACGCGAATGATGCTCGTGAAGCTCTCGTTGTTGCGGTCGTTGTTCCAGCGATCCCGAACGGGAGCGTTCCCGCTGCTCAGAATTCTGAACCATGTCCAGGTTATTATTGTTGGACTTTTTCAATTGTTCCAGTTCATTAGCGAAATTGTCTGCAACCAACATAACACGCGAGTTGTAAATTTAATTAGCATAGAAACATAAGGATGTTTGCTTCTTATCCTGCGACTTTGTTAGTTAAATACAAATAGCAAATAGCACGAAAAGACGGAGGACGAAGGGGTAATCAATAATAATACATCATGTAATGCGTATTCGTATGCGAACTCGACGAGTTACAAGTTCTTCTTGTTCTTCGGCTTGAATGCGTATATTCAGTGTTTAGCTTGCTGATGTTTGTTATTAGTTTCTCCTCGGTGTGTGTTCTTAATGGAAAGACGTTTCTTGTAATAAGTTAAAATCAATCCCGGGGTCGAGTTTGATGCCCGGCGGGGATCCCTAACGTCGTGCCGAATGTCGAATGAGACTTAGTTTGCATGTCTGTTTGAGTACGCAAAGTGTATGTACTATTATTAAGAAGGGTGCGTGGGTGGTTCGTAATATAATTGTTACGTTTGCTCTCTGTAATATTAGCCCCACTACACGAACACACCCCTTACATTTGTATTAAATGCCTCGGCGAACTGTGATACTGATTGACACCGTCATAAACAGAAATCTAGCACATGATTTTCTCGAATCTTATATCTTAGGGTTGAAGTCACCGGCACATAAACAGGTGGCAAAAGGCGCCCGATGTGAAATGAAATATCATCTTATTTCTTGTGTTGTCGAGTTGTATTTTGAATTTTGAAAAAGGTCGATTTCAATTAATTATGGCAGGTAACTTTTCCATCATTACCTAGTTTCAGTTTTGAGCTATTGATGAGACCGCAACGAATTTGTTATCGCGGAATCATCCAACAAGTTGTTCGCTTAATTGAAAATGGAATTTCACATTTGAAAAGAGAAAAATGTGCAGCTTGTTTCAAATGTTCAATTTTTCTTATTTTCTTAAATGAAACTATTCGTGAAGGTTGCAGGCGTGTTAGCTTGTTTAAAGTATTCAATTTTGAAAAGTTAAAGATTATTCCACTCAATCACACATGTCAATACGAACAGAACATTAAGTAAACTTTAACGAAAACATTTGTATAATTATTGAAGAAATATTCTCACGTTCTCACACTTATCACGTCTCGAAATATTATTTTTCTACGAATATTAACTTAAATATAACGATTTCATTCTGTAACTAGTTACGGAATAAGAACTGGTAGGGCCCTCTTCAAACAAGTAGTAGAAATAAAAACAAAGATTCTTTATTTATAAATTTTAATTGGAAATTAGCATATATCTCAAAAAAATAATTGATTCTGAAAACAAATCTTTTGTTCCTCATTCCAAACTTGTTACAGAATATTATTCAAACATAATTCTTACCGGTAATAATTCGCAATTGATCAGTGTGTCCAGCATTCCTCAAAGCTTCTTCCAATTGCGAGCGCCGTTTAGCTTCGATGTCGAACCGTTCCTGAAGATGTCTTCGTCCACGACGTTCGCGCCTCAGTCGTTTTTGTACCAGAACTGCAAAGATGGAGAAAACATCGGGTATGAAACATTTGGCGGCACTCAAAGTCGAAAACAAAGAAACTTGTTAAGTGTGTGTATGGGGCACGTATGCATAATAATGGTTTCGATATATGAAACGCTGGGCATCCCGTCGAGCGTGAGCATTAGGGGCGCATAGTGCGCGCCATGGGGGCCATCGCGACGACCATCAGCGCGCACAACTAATTATAACACTCATTACCGAAGTTTATTAATCAATATGTGGGCTCGCAACGCGTACTTTCCAAACGGCTATCATCATCACAACAACGACCACAAGATAATGAGTTTTAGCGCATCACCAAACGCAACACTATACATATATTATTTCAACAAAAAGTCAACATTTTAAATTTTTGGCGCGAATTTCAAAATCTAAAATTAGTGACGTCATTCAAGGTCCAATTTTTTATCATTAATGATTTTGAAAATGTACCTTATAAAAAATCGTCATAAAATCTAAAATTTTTGTGGGAATTTTTAGAAACTAAAATTCGTGACGTCACAAATTGCTAATTTTGGATATTAATGTTTTTCAAAATAAAAAATTGCAAAAATCATGATTCCAAATATTTTCGAAAAAAATCATGAGAATTCCTCTTTGAAAGAAGTACAAAATTTTGGGGATAATTAGAAACAGAAACAGAGAATGTGCAGATTGTAAATAGAAAATGGCTTCAAATTGCTTGTTTGAGTTGTTCGCGTAGAAAAGTTGATGGAGTGCATTCATGTTGTGAGTCTTGCCGGACTTGCATTATGGACATTATGCATCATAACCGTGTATTATTACCGTTCAAACGCGATTGGCTGGCACGACAATCATTTCCAGCTATGAAGCCACTCCCTGGGCTCATTTTCACAGTCGGACCTACAAAAATTACAGGTGAAAATAGCCGATACATGCAGCCCACACCTGACCACTCTTCATGCATACCATGCGGTCGCTCGTCATACAGGTTCGAGAGTTGATGGTTGCACGTCGACTGCCATTCGCAAAACGCCACAACGACAATGCAACTTCACTCACGTTTCTGTTTGCAGTTTGCAGTTTGCACGCCGGTCATTATGTTGCATACAAACCATGCAGAAAACCCCCCAAACCCCTCTATTAACGCATTTTTCATGTGCTTCACGACAAAGTCAAAGACACCCTGTATAATTATCTAATCATCATCATTATCAGTTACTTTCAGTTGTAAACTTGTACTTTGTCTGTAAAAATCTTCTATGATATTTTATCAGTGATAAAGCACATAAAAATAAATAGTGCAGTTTGGCCCCTTTGTATTTATTGCTTTTCCTGTGCTTTTATCAAACATAGGTGAAAGAAATGCGTAATCGTAGTCACAGTCGGCAAGTTGCGAGCATTTAGAGTTACCCCATAAAAACAATATTGCATTCGCATTGTATGTGGATGTGGATGAAACGTATTATGATATATCGTAAAAAATATAAAGAATCTCCCCTCACATCAAGAGAATAAGCTATAAGAAGAACGAGAGGAATTTTCCTTGTTTTGTTTAATTTTGTTTCAAAACAGACAAAATTCACATGAGACGCACGAAGCGCTTCGAAATCTGAAATCGCCGAAAGACACAAACGATTTCGCACATCAAAGGGTGAATAAACGCGAATAGCAAAACGATTAGCACTGATGCCTGATGTTCGGCAATTTCGTGTGCAAATTTCGATTGTTTTCTTTCGTTGCTTGTACCTTACCGAAATGTGCTGCCCAACGAAACCTGCAATTTAAAATCGCAATGCGTTTATATAGTTTTAGTTTCGTGCGCGATTCTGTTATCTCGCAATGTTCAGACACTCGTAAATATGGCTTTGTACACTCGCTGTGTTCTTATTTTTTTTTTTTTATCTGAAAACGTAAAATACAAGCAGGGAAACGAAATCGTACCGAATCGAGTTTTATTGGCCGAAAAGCCCAAGATACGCTTCTTCCGTGCTCGCCGGCTGCTTGTGTGCGTTCATTGATTCCGAAACGCTCGCGCTTTATCCCCAATTGGTGTGGAACTATCCTCATATGTGATCTACGACTCTGGCGATGAGTATCATAGCTCTGTATATTGTTTTCTTTATGGTTTATGTTTATATCTTTGATGCAAGCGCAAGCCAAGTACAAGTGCTTGAATGTAGAACACTGGACTCGACTGTGGACAATGCGACGGTGTTTCTGTTTTATCACCTATAACATTTTCTAACAGCGCATACATTCGCTTTTCTCATTTTTCTCTCCCCTGGAAAACGCATTGTCACATCCAACAGAACAATCCAATCAACATTTATAGATAGATATTTTCTTTTATGATACTTTCTTCGTGTGGTCAATATTTACGGAACGCTGACTCGGACAATAATAATTTTGATTTGAAAAAGTTCAATTTTTTTCCGGTTTTGAGGGTAAAAAATTTTCATTCATTTGATCAGGGCCCACAAGATTACATTTTCAGATGATAATTGTTATTGGATATAAACGGATTAGATTTGAAATTTGGTGCCAGTAATTTTGAAGCGCCCTTGATTTCGACAAAATTTGAGACATTAAATTCAAGACAAGAAGTCTTGAAATAAACAGCTCATAAAAACATGTACGCGACTTTTAATTGGATAACTTTTACACAGAAATATTTCATGAAATATTATGTAAAAACGAATATGTCTTTTAAGCTGAAAGAAATAATTATCTTTTCTTCATGTCGTCGCTTTCTTTACTCGAAGCAAACAAAAAGCGCGCCGCAGCCCCGAGAGAAATGTCCGTCGTCGTGGTGCGGTTTCGTCGCAACTTGCCCGCATTGTGTCGACGAACAATAAAAAATTGAATATGAATAGCGCACCCGTACAAGAGCCGCAAGAAAAAGAACGATCTTAAACCGAAAATCTGATTTTCATTTCTATTCAGCCTATAACTTATATGCACACAGCACATGAATCTAAATACCTATGAATAATTTCTATTTAATTAATTTCTCTTGAATTGTTGCGTGGGTGGTTTCTCAATGTAAAATTATTGACCATTCGCATAAATCCTAAATGCCACCCAAGCTAAGGCAGACAAAGAAATCGCAGTTACATTCTTATTAGCAGCACTGCAGCACACTTGACAGACTCTTAAATATGATATTTATAAACATGCTTATTGATGTGGCAACAAAATCGAAGTCGACTTTCCGCTGATCTGCACAACTTAAAGTGACATTCGTTCGCCGACTTTTATAGTATACTTAGGTTTATATAATAAAACAAATAAAATTAGTGCACGAGAACAATGAAAGGGTTAATTTGATATATCTTTGGCGAAAATTAAATTTTGAGAAGTAATTCAATAATGCAGTCGGTTTCATATGTCAAACAGAGCTGGTATAAAACGAGTAGTTCTTTTGAACATACTGTATGGTCCTACCCCACTGTTTGAGTCTTTTTACGTGTCGATTTTGATGTAGTCTTGGCTCGACCAACCGAACGAATAACTTTTTTCGGTACATTTGACGATAAAACACTGGCTTTTCTCCATCACCATCAGCACTCTATGCATAGAGCTGGCAGTTACAGTCGAACACCCCCGTGTTTTTCGGCTAAAATCCCCAAACTCCCAAAGGAAAGCACACTCGATATCGGACTATTTATGAGTATTATAGATTTTGTCGGCTGATTGAATGTTTATGTACGCGAAAAAAATAAAGCAAAGCACAGTTTCACCGAAATGTTAGTTAATACTAGGAAATACTCGTGTATTAGAATCTGCTCATAGTGTCGATGGGACCCGTTAGGAGGCGCATGAACAAACACATCCTACCGATGAGCCACGAACGCAAGCTAAATGGAAATCGACAATTGTGTTGCATATATTAAAATTACATTACTAGTTTTTTTTTAAACCAATTACGATGTAAATCGGTTTAGTAGTTTATTTCATAATATTAATATTAGTTAATATGATGTCTAATTTTCAATCGTGAGTTGAATAAATAAATTGCAAACAAGCACGTGACTCTTGTTAGGAATTCTTGAAACGTTTCGGCGTTGGTATTTCATTTTCATTTCGGTATTAGAAGTAAATGCATGGAGGATAACCAATAATCCAATATTTTACCGCCGCCCTGTCTGTCGACATATTATGCGGACGAGAAAATTATTTGGGTCACAGCTGTGTCGCCATCGTTGTCGGGCACAGGATGAGGATATAAACATAAAGTATCTGAATTTCGGCGGCGTATTCACATATTGCTTGCTATTGATATTTTCCAATGGGTTCGTTTAGCGTTTGCATATTTATATTTTGCCCAAATTACGTACACGTTCACTTTATGCATATTTATTCCTCTATTCTTGGGCGAAGTTGGAGCGGAAGTGCACATTGTTTGGCAGCAATAGCAACGTCAATATTAATAAAGGCAAAGACAAAAGGCAAAATTAAGGCCCTCGAAGACCTATAACTTGCGTTGATTCACTTGATTTGCTGCCTTCGCTGCGGCGATAATTTTTGCTAACGACAGAAATTTGCTCCTGAATTATTTCTATTTGCATAGCATTTGTTCCCCTAGTCTTCAATATCTTATAATACATGTGTGCATAATATTTTCATGCGATTTGCCTCCTCGGATATAAGAACACAAATTGACGACGCGCACTATCTCGCACGAGCAGACCTTTTTCATATTTGGTTTGCCCCCGACCGATTCAACTTATTTTCATTTTTCACACTTCTCTTCACCACCATATGCAAATACACATAGAGATAAAATACATATCGAATACAAACACAATTCAGCAGAGCTGAATGTAAACTGCAGAATCGGAAAATTTCCATTTGGGTTTCTTCACGCAGTTCAGTGTCGGCGATGTTTGTGACAAATTTAAGAATAATATACTTGGAAGACACTTGAAAGAGTCGTAAATTCAATTTCGATGACCCACACTTTCAGGCAGTGCCAACCCCAAAGAGAGCATTTTTCAAAATCGTAAATTCTCAATACACAATGTATGCAAAGTGCAACTGAAACACATTGAAAACACAAAAAGCTAAGAGCCACCCCTACGTTCTGGACCTCGCATTTGCAGATTTGAGATTCTGATGCGATCTGCGTTCAATATGTTGACGATCTTTTTATAAGCCGCAACCACACATACACATAAATCTCACATTTTATTGGCACATTTTAAAAGCAAATACGAAAAATCTATAAATAGAAACAACTCGAGGGTCTTTTTATGTCGACTGTAAAAATCACCAAACATTTTTCGTTTGTCAAATATTGAAACGGAAATATCTTAATTTAATCCTTACTATCCTTGAAATCCTTTCCTTCAATTTCAATAACTCAAATCGGTGCGAATCTAATTCGAATGAAAGGGTGACTTGTAATAACACCGGCGAGAGAGCAATAAAGCTTTAGTTTAGTTGCGTAGATTTCGAATAAATGCTATTAAACTATAACATTATCCCACATCGTGTATAGTCATAGTCATAAATACGGCCCATATGGTAACGCAGCGCGTAATTACCATCATGCAGCGAAGCCTAAAACAATGGCCATAATCTATTGCGAACACGTAATATGACAGCATTAAGACTTCTTATTTTCGCGCCCATTTCAACTTTACCTCTAAGCAAAGCAAACGAAAACACAGATGGTTAGTTTGGGGTTTCGGCCAGCACATACAAACTATCTAATCGACCCTGTTTAGAAGACTTAAAATTAGTGCCAGCTACAACTAGACGGCAGAGAAGAGGAGCCGATGCATAGTAAGTGGACTTATTTGGACCCTACGATGCTGCATTTCTAATTTGCTCGCAATTACTGCTATACTTGTTGTCCTAATGGTCCTCTTGGAGTGTCTTACTCGAATTTCAATTAGTCTCCACCAAGGACCAAGGACGAAGGTGTCATATGACTTGAAATTATACTAAAGTCATCTTTTAGCTGCATATACGTCATCAATTTAAAGTGACGTCAAACTATTCGTGGTTGTCATGATCGATGTTCCAACAAATTCACGCAACCAAATTAACACGAACATAAAGCAGACAACATTGCCAAATTATCTCAATACAGTATTTCAGACATTTTAGAAATGCAATAATAATTGTGTTTCGAGAAAGAAATATTTTAAGTATCAATAATAATTTATTATTATTAAAAATTAAAATATTGTGTACTTTAATAATTTACATTACAAGTTAATAACATTTGCTATATTGCATAAATTAAATTATTATTCATTAGTTTTCAATTGATTATCGATTGATGACGTATATGCAGCCTCAA